>JAVSBS010015987.1:0-11364 GCA_033124195.1 Coracias cyanogaster
AGAAAGAAAGAAAGAAAGAAAGAAAGAAAGAAAGAAAGAAAGAAAGAAAGAAAGAAAGAAAGAAAGAAAGAGAGAGAAAGAAAGAAAAAAAGTCCCTTGTGTTTACTTATAAAATATATATAGATTCAAATAGGCTGATGAGAACATCATAAAACTCCATAAAGAAAGATGAATGCCATAGTAATTCAGTCAATCTTGTTTTTAATTACTTGCCTTCTGCCAAACATGGTTCTGTCATTAATTGTTTCAAGTTGGACTTTTAATTAAGAGTTATTCTTATCCAATGGAAGAATCAAAAATTCATCTCAGTGATCATGTTTTCTGGGCAAGAAACTAATTTTAGACAGGGAGAAATTTAAAGGCCTGATTGCCCTACTAAGCAACAAATTTTATGCAATGTTTCTGAAAAATATATTTGTTTAGTTAAGATGAATGATGAATAATTTTTTCTTTGCCAACGTCTAGTTATTTTTTCTAGTTTGGCATAAAGACATTCTCAGTTTAACAGATTCTCTCTAGAGTACCATGCAGGCTCTACACAGTTGCTACACATTCCACTGACAATATGATTCATATATGTGTAAAGTTGGCAATTAAAAGTGTGGATTCCACTGACACTCCAGGGAATAGTATGTGAATTCATTATGATATTCCCAGAGTCAAAGAAATTCTCCTGTTAAAGGTGATTTAAATTGTTTTCATTATCTGTCAAACATTGGCAAACCCCTAGCCAATTCAAAAGCCAATTCAATTAGTTTCCTTCCACTTATAGTCTTCCAAAAATCATAATGTAGCTAAAGCCCTATTCATTAGATAGATCAGTTGCACTTGAGCTACTAAATATCTATGGACCATAAAGCCATGTCTCTGAGCAGAGCTACTGCGTAACAAGTGTGTGATTTATTTTAAACAAAAATGCTACAAAATGGCTTTTTCAAATGATAAATTAGTAGATACTCCTAGGTTTCAGGAATCTTAAAGTAGTAATTTTCCCCAAGGAAAAACTTTTTTTGTAAGGTCCTTATTAATAAGAAAGTAAAAGACTGTAATTTTTCCTGTTGGTTTTTTTTTTTTTTTTTTTTTTTTTTTTTCAGATTTGATGAAGGTTTTGGTTGGTTTTGTTTCCGAGTTTTTTTTTTAATGAGAACTAAAAAGAAATCCCACCTACTTTTGAGCAACACAGTGATATGTACCGATGAAAAAATGCATACAGAAATAACTTGCAAGTAATATGGGAACATGACAAAGCATGTGCTCAGAACATCTGTGCCTAGCCAACTGTCTCATATATGGACATTTTTTACAAGGATGTATTATGAATGGGCAGTAATTATTAAAAGGGTTATTTTTCCTTCAAAACTTCATATCTGCAGTACTATTGAAACTAACTTAAAAGAGGGAAACAATCTAAAAGTTGTAAGTATAATAAAGCATGATGAGCCATGTAATACAACCCCATGTAACATATTGTCCAAAGGAGACAGTGGAAGAAATAACCCCTTACTCTGCCCTGGTGAGACTCACTGGGAGGATTGTGTCCAGCTCTGGAGTCCCCAGCACAAGAATGACATGGACTGGTTGGAGTGTGTCCAGAAGAGAGCCATGAAAATGATCAGAGGGCTGGACCATCTCTCCTATGAAGACAGGCTGAGACAGTTGGGGTTGTTCAGCCTGGAGAAAAGAAGGCTCCAGCGGGACCTTATAGCAAACTTCCAATAGCTGAAAGGGGCCTATAAGAAGGCAAGAGGAGATCTATTCTCAAGGGTTTGTAGCAACAGGAAAAGGAGTAAAGGTTTTAAGCTAGAGAAGGGTAGATTCAGGTTGGACATTAGGAAAATGTTCTTTAATATGAGGGTGGTGGATCATAGGAACAGGTTACCTAGAGAGGTGGTGGAGTCCCCATCCTTGGAGACATTCATGGTGAGGCTTGATGGGGCTTTGAGCAACCTGACCTTGTTAGAGATGTCCCTGCTTATTGCAGGGGAAGTTGGGCTAGATGGCCTTTAGAGGTCCCTTCCAACCCAGTGCATTCTACGATTCTGTGATTCTATATTAGAAGACCTATATAATCAAGAATAGGTTGTGTGGTGCTGCAAACACTGAACTCCGGGTGAGAAACTTTTATTTAAAAAAATGTTGCCCAGTGAGATAACAGAACCTAATCAGGGATCAAGATATCTAAGTGCCAAGGGCTACACAAAATCATATCATGCAGCCATCACTACTCATGTAAGCTTATTTTGTTAGGTCTTGAATCAGCAAAAACTGAAAAAGTGAGCGACTTTTAATATCTGAGCAATTATATAGCATTCAGTGACACAATTCATATTAAGAAAATTAAGATTGATTGCAAACATTTACAAGATGAAGCTCATGTTTACACAATATTTAGGAGATTAGATGAAAAAAAAAACTGTAGCAGGAGAAATTGTAATCATTTCAGCCCAGTGCAATAGCTAATATGGGTCAGAGAATGGTGGACAGTAACTTGAAATTAAATGCTCTGCTCTAATGCAGAACCTGACATATTCACAAATAGACTATACCTAACATTGGATATAAGGAAGGAATATTTTGAAAAAAATACTTTCCTAAGTATTTCAAAGGTCTTTCAAAGGTTGAAAAGTGGAAACCAGTTACAGCTGTTAAATTTTTTTTTGACTTGTAGTTTTATTATTAAATCTTCTTATTACAGATTTCCATTCACCTTATATATGCTAATAAAGAAGAACATGATTCTGTATAAAGGAGATGTCTTTTATATAAACAAAAATTTCCTTTAAATAATTTCACTTTTATGATCTTACAATGGCAAGATGTTAGATGAGAAATGGCAATACCTCTTACCAGGGATCAGAATAAGAATACTTACATTTGACATTATTTTCTGATCTCATATACCAAGTTGAGGTTCTGATTGAGAAGAATGAACCATTTTTGTGAAATGTCTCTTGCGCTCAGTTAATCATTCATATTGGCTGGCTGTACAATGTTTCATAATTTACAGACTGTGTAGAGAAAAAGGTGCTTGTTTTGTTTCTCTAACTGTGTAATGGATGAGAACTGAAAGGATTCCAGTGAATGGACACTAGAGGGATGCTATTCTGCTGTAATATATTACAACTACCCTGCAAGTAATAGAACAGGAACTAAGTGCCACTGTCCAAAGTTGGAATTTAAGCTTTAGTAAAATTCATCAAGTATATCAAGTGCTTCCTATAAAAGCAGACATGAGGCAGTTATCTTCTATCGAACAACATAAATCAGACTGAAAGTGTAGCTTCATGCCTTTTGAATGATGTTTTCATTCACAGCATCCTGCCACACCTTGATTCTTAAAAGGCACTACCTACTTAATCTGCTATTAAAAATATAAAACTCACCACCAATGAAAATGTCAAAGCTTTCTGCACCATCTAACTCCTCATCTCCTTGGTTAGCAAAGTAAAAATGTTCTCAGAATATAGCTGGACTGTTGTTATAATAATTCAATTTTTTGTTATTTTCTAAGGCGAGTTTGGGACAAATTATGAAAAAGACCTTTTTTATTTATTCACAGTTTTGAATATTAATTTCCACTTTTTTATTGTTGTATAGTTTAGTATTTCTATCCTTCAGTGGAAATGTTCCATGTTAAAATAAGGTAGGTTGGTGAAAGAAGGGAATTGGAGACAAATGTGGATACCCTCAGTCACACTAAATTTTACATTACTTGTACAGCCTCTACATTTTCACTGTGACTACTGGATTAAGATCCTACTACACCAGACTACAGCTGTCAAATTGTGCCCTGAAGACATCAAGTGCAAAACTGTTATTCTGAATATCTAAATTATAAGAGAAGTCAGACAGAACAATGTCTTTTTCTTTAAAAGTACTTAATGCTTTTAATGTGTTCATGACTTTCAGATCCCTTTCCTATTCCTCTGCCCACTTGAGGACCCTCTATTTTGCCTGTCAGCTATGCTAGTTTTAACATAGTATTAGTTTTCTTTTCCTTCTGGTACTTCTTTTTGCTTTTTATGCTGTTCCATACATATGTATTTGTGTCCAAAGGAATTCCTCCACAAAAGCCAGCATCTTTCAATCTGATCTTCTACCTCCATTTAGTCTTTATTCTGCTGATGATAATAAGCCAGGATGCCATGTAGGACAGTATTGAATGCTTTACACAAGTCCAGGTAGAAGACATTGGTTGCCCTTCCCTTATTCACCAATGCTGTGACTCCATCACTAAATTTGTCAGGCATAATTTGCCCTTGGTGAAACCAAGTTGGTTGCCACAAATCACCTCCTCATTTTCCATGTGCTTTAGCAGAGCCTTCAGGAGGATCTGCTCCAGGATCTTGCTGGAAGCAGAGGTGAGACTGACTGGCTTGTAATTGCTCAAGTCTTCCTTTTTTTCCTTTTTGACAATGGGGGTTATGTTTCCCCTTTTCCAGTCAGTGAGAACTTCATTGAATTGCCATGATTTTTCAAATATGGAGAGTGGCTTTGCAATTTCATCCACCAGTTCCCTCAAGACATGTGGATGGATCTCATCAGGTCTGATGGACTTGTGCAACTTCAGGTTCTTTAGATGATCTTGAACCTGATCTTCACTTACAGTTGGTGGATCTTCCTTCACCCAGTCCCTACCTTTGCCTTCTGCAACTTGGGTGGTGTGGCTTGAGCCTTTGCTGGTGAAGAATGAGGCAAAGAAGTCGCTGAGTAGCTCAGCATTCTGCATATCCCTCACGACCAGGTCTTCTGTTTCCTTCCAGAGAGGGCCCACCTCTTCCTTAGTCTTCCTTTTATCACTAATATACTTGTAGAAGCTTTTCTTGTTACCCTTGATGTCCCTGGCCAGATTTAATTCCACCTAGGATTCAGCTTTTCTAAACTGGTCCCTGGCTGCTCAGATGACTTCTTTGTAATCCTCCAGGGATACCTGTCCCTGCTTCCACTCTCTATAGACTTTCCATTTGATTATAATTGTGCCTAGCATCTCCTTGTTCATCCAGGCAGACCTACTGGTATTCTTGCCTGCCTTTCTCTTTGCTGGCATGCAGTGTTCCTGGGCTTGGAGGAGGTGACCCTTGAATATTGATCAGCTTTCTTGGATCCCTTTCTCCTCCAGGGCTTTATCTCATGGTACTCTGCCAAGCAGATGTCTGAAGAGATCAACTCTGTTCTCTTGAAGAGGTAGTGAGATTTCTGTGCACCTTACTTGTTGCCCTAAGGATCTTGAATGCTAACACTTCATCATCATTGTAGCCAAGGCTGCCCCTGAGCCTCACTTCACCCACCAGCCCCTCCCTGATGGTGCAAACAAGATCCAGTATAGCACCTCTGCTCATTGGTTCTTCTACCGTTTGGAGAAGGAAATTGTCATCAACGCATTCCAAGAACCTCCTGGATTGCTGGAGTGCTGTTGTGCTGTCCTTCCAACAGATATCAGGGTGGCTGAAAGCCCTCATGAGGACCAGGGCTTGTGAATGTGAAGCCACTCATAGCTATTCATAGAGGGCCTCATCTGCTCAGTCATCCTGGTCAGAGGGACTGTAGCAGACCCCCACTGCCATATCACCTTCCTCTGCCTTCCCTTTTACCCTGACACATAAACTCTTGGTCAGCTTTTCGTCCATCCCCAGGCCAAGCTCCATGGACTCCAGCTGGTCATTGACACAGACAGCAATTCCCCCACCTCTTCTCCCCCATCTGTTGTTCCTACAAAGGCTATACCCATATATTCCCACACTCCAGTCCTAAGAGACATCCCACAATGTCTCAGTGGTGCCAATAACATCACAGGTGTGTAGATGTACACACATCTGTAATTCCTCGTTTGCCCCCCATGCTCCATGCATTTGTGTAGAGACATTTAAGTTTGGTCTCCATTGAAGCTAATTTATTAACTGGAGTTCCATTATCTTGCACTTTAGGTGTTCTCCTATTGGTCCATGATCCTGCTCCAGGCCTATGGTTTTCTTGTTGCACAATGGCTTCCAGCTCCTGTTGTTTATTGCCCATGCTGCAAGCATTGGTGTAGGTGCTCTTCATTTGGGTTATTGATCCCATCACCTTTTGAGGGGAGGAGGCCTTATACCCACATGAGCATCCCCAGATGCTACCACAACTTCTGACCTATCAATAACCTTGTGTCTGAAAAGCCTATTTTTATCCTTGTCCTCCTTCAAATTCAGTTTAGCAAAGGTCAGCAAAAACCCTCTTCCCTCTTTGATACAATTGTATCCCATCTCTCACCAGCAGGCCTGGCATCATCTAAACCAACCTATGGTCATAAAACCCAAAGTCCTGCCAGCAGCACATATCTAAGCGAGGCATAGACCTGATGGCCCTTCGTGTATCTGACCTCTTTATACCCTGCAACTAGGGGGATAGAGGAGAACACCACCTGTTCTCCTGATCCCCTGACCAAACACCTCAGCGTCCTGAAGTCCCTTTTAAATGTTCTTACACTTCTTACGTGAGGGGATGTCACTCTTTCTACACCATCTTTGTTAAGCACTAGCTACAAGGCTAAATTTGCTTTTGAATTTGATAGTGAAGAAAGGACATTGACTAGAGAAAAATTAAAACATGGCAAAAATCCTCAAAAGATTACAGAATGTGCTTTACAGGGAAAGAGAGAGGATGAAAATGACACATTTTGTAGGTAAGCCAACAAGTAAGTGATACAGTGTAGTGATAACAATCCCTTTCAGGGTGAGAAAGAAAGGGCACAAGAATTGGGTGAAGTAGCAAAGAGGGAAAAGAAAATAACTATAGAGGTGGTAAGGTGATTTTAAAGAAAGCAAGGGATGATCTGACTCAGAAAACAAAACGTAAAAGAGAAAAAAAGGAGGCAGGATATAGAAGCTACAATACAGTTCTAGCAAAATTGCTGAATCACTATCACTAGATAGGAGGATAGAATGTGCATAAATGAAGGTTAAGACAAACCAACCAAACCATAGCATTGGAAGGACTATAATCTACAAATTATTGGATGCAAATATCATGTTTGTTATCATCCACCAGAGATTTCTCTCTGTGTCTAGGATGAAAAACAAGATAAAAGGGCTGTGGCTTAATTAGGGTGTGAATTTATTAGCTCAATTCTTGTGGGAACTCTCTGGCAATAAATTGTACAATGCATATCAAGACACGTTCCTTAATCGTTTTCACATACTAGAGGTATATCCTCAGCCATCCTTTCTCCCTTAATCCTGATTCCTATTTGTGTTTCTTTACTCATACCCAAGTGCCTGTCCCTTTTATAGAAGTGTTAAAAGGCATAGGAAGGAGAACCCGCTCTTGTTACTGCAGACAGCATAATTAAACTTGTTTCTCAGTTCTGGAGTGTTCCTTGATCTCCGTCCATTTCCAACTCTGATTAATCACACATTAGAGCATTTGCAGAATTGACAAATGCTTTGAACTCTTGCTTCAAATAAGCCTTCAGATAATATCTAGTGCCTGGTACCTCCTCCCATTTCAAATTAACTTTTCAGATACCTTAACAATTTCCTTCCAAATTCAATCATCCTCATCTCTGAATAAGCAATGTATTGAACATGATATTTTTGGTGGATGTCCATTAATCTTCCTACTCCTAATAACTGACATGTTATCTGGCCTTGTCAACCTTGGAGATAACTCACAATATCCTTTCTGAAAAATGTAGCCTCTGGGAACAACTGGCACCATGAAAAATGTCCCTGACCTGTACTAAGATATTTTTTTGTTAGTTTATACCAATCCTTTAAGAAATTTCAGCAGCCTGTAATGCAATCACAATTTCAGGAGTCGGCCTTAGTAAATGGAACAAGGTTGACTACAGATTCCTCTTCCTGAATCTCAGGACAGATGGAGACACAGGGGAAGTGACTACCTGTCCCATGTGGTGCAGAACATTGCCCCTCTACATCCAGCCACCATCCTGCATAATTTGGTTTCTTCCGTTGTAATGTTCCATCACCCTTCAGCTCAGCACTTACAGGCTGAAAGTACAGAGCTGTCATCTTTGGAGCACATGAACATTGCTGTTCATGCTCACTCAGACATTATATTTTGTTCACGGGACTGTGAAAAAAAGAGTGGAGAAGAATAATTTAACCTCCTTGTAAGACAAAATCAACCTTTGTGAGAGAAGTTACTATGCATTAGGGTACCATTCATTCACAAAGCTATGAAGTAGAGATACCACTTTGGATTTCCTGCTGTGCTACTAGGATAATCAAATATTGACCGAACAAAAACTCCTGTTTCTGTTGGTGAACTTTAATGACAGACACTGCTTGATATGAAGTGAAACCTCTCTTTTTTTTTTTTTAAAGAGATAGTTGTCCCTTAAATTGATGAAAAAATCCCTACATTTTCACATGCCCATCATTATCCCTCCTAAGTCTTTAAACTGCAGCTGATCTGAAATAATTAATCATGTTCACAGAACACATCTTCACTGTTTCAAATCAATAAGCAGGAAAACTGTGACTCCTGTTTACTTTAAAGATTAAAATGAACAGTATTTGGACAGACTTTTAAAAGGAGATTTGGAGTCTTTCTTTTGAGCATTCTATATACATGTGCTATAGATGGAATTTTTGCTATGCCTAGCATATTAGAGAAAGAAAGCCTCGATGACCAACATTTTATTTTTAGGTGATTTTTTAGTATTGGATGTGGGCTGTGGCAAGACTATACAATTGCAGGGTTTTTTTTAATAAATGACATTTGTAATGGTCCTCATAAATTTATCCTTAATATGTAATGAATTACCAAGTTATTATTTTTTAAGTAAGATTTAATTTGCTGTTAATGTAAGACCTTTGCCCTCCTCCTTTTTTGCAGACATATGAGGTCCAGTTGTCATTATCTTGGTGTTCATGTAAAAAATGAGTTGTCTGTTCTTCACCTCTCTAGGAAACCTCAAAGAAAATGCAGATGATGATGAGAACATTATTTTATGTATTTTGAAATTAGCAATTTTAAAGAAAATAACCCCAGCTGATGTCCAACAGCCATTGCTTCGATTTAAGTGTGGCCGCTCCGTGGAAACATGTGATCTCCTCTAGATCCTTATTCTTCTGATACAGAGACCAACACTCTATAGAATTTCTATTTTTAGTAATGAGTATATCTTTCACTATTTATTGGAGTTTCCCTTGTTAATTTTTTACCTGATTAAGTTGACTAGATATCAGCTTTCAGAATGCCAACTCAATATTGCAGAATAAACGCCAACAATTCTCAATTATTTTCAGTTTTTTCAGGCATCAACAGTTAAATTAACTTCCCATGCCTAGTGTTCACACCCGTAAGATACTGTGTAATTCTACTTGGCAGAGGATAGTCCTGCTTCCATAATGGCTGAAGATACTGTCACTAGCACCAAACTCTATTACTTGTAAAACTTTTGTCTTTTTCTTGGATAGCTTTTGTTTGCTTTTGTTTTATTTTCCTCTTCTGCCTGCTATGTGCAGAAATATTGTCTTGCTCGGATTCTTTTGACTGAATAACTTATGTCACACATGAAAGGAAATGTTACTTGTTGTTCGATGTTGGTTTTTTTGCCAACAGTATCCATGCCAAACCATGTTTTAAGGGTTTGTTTTGTTTCTCTGTCTTTTAGATTTTCTTTATTTTGTTTTTTTATTCTGCTTGTCTTTGTCACATGCTGAATTACTGGTCTCATTTTTTCCCAAGCACTGTATTTTCTCTCTGCCTAAGGTGCCCATTACCTCACCCAGATGGATTTTAAAAGTATTTTGTCTATATAATTTAGGTAAGTTAAAAAACAGTTCTTCAGGTCCTTAGTCTCTACCTGTTGTTGATAATATGCTACAGATAGGAAATTGACTGAGATTTCTTGTAGTCTTCTGTGGGAGTCCAATCCCCACATATTAAGGACTTCTGCCTTATTAAAACAGCGAACAAAGAACTACAGCCCCCATGATGCCATAGTTCTGCTGGAAGTCGGAAGTTGTAGAGTCGCGGCAAGGTATAAAAACTCAAAAGAAAACAAAAACTTTCTCTTTTCGCTTCTGAAAGGAGACACGTAGCTCTGGGGTTTTTGCAGTTTTTTAACCACAATACTATATAGTTAGTTTAGTGAAACAAAGCAGTGTAAATTTTAACCACAGTATTATTAAGCAAGCACTGCAAAATAGATACAGGGGAACCCAATTGTTTTAAGGACTAAGAAGGACAAAACACCTGAATGAAAGGAGGAAGAAGACTGGGTTAAGCTGGTTATGAGGTCTAGAGATAAGCCAGAGCCCCAGGGAGACTGCGCAGAACCAGGAGGTGAAAAATGCAAGACTGAGGAAGAGTATTTACTTCAACACAAGATGGCAGGTTGACCACCAGAAGACCCCCACCACAGCACACTGCGCAGGCACAGAGGGAGGAGACCTAATTACCATACAAAGCGGGGATAGGTTATGCATCTGTATAGGCGTGTTGAGCAACTTGATGAATAGGTAATGTTTTATTCTTTATAAGGCAGACGAAAGACTGTGTTGGTGTGCATGTTTTTGGAGGCACTAGCCCCCATGCACCTGCCGACAAATAAACATACCTCCTCATAAATCCTCTGCGAGTTTTTGAGTTCATTTCCGTGCATCAGTTTGGCACCCCAGATGGGACAACCTCTGCTCGGCTGCAGGATCGCTGAGGGGTGGACCCCCTAAACTGCGGCCCGAGAGATTCCTCGGAGGGACTCCACACCCCAGTCGCTCACTGCGGGGGCAGACAACGACCATCTGAGGCGACCGACGAGGTACGTAAAGGCAGAACCGTGGTCGGGGCGATCGGTTGGCCGCTCAGAGACGTCTGGCGCACGACAAAGTCCCCGTAATTGGTCCAGGGGTCGGCCAAGGAAAAGACACACCTGGGAATTGCAGGAAAATTTAGCCGTCTGGGTTCTGGGGAGGGGATCGTAAGTGATCCAGTGGCCCCAGGACTAAAAACACCAGGGGAATTAGGTGGAGTCCTTACTGGAAATGCTCAAGCTTGAGTGAAGTGCTGTGCTTGTGAGTGTATGAGACCTAACTTAGTTACAAAGCGAGTGTGGAGTCCTGATTCACGGTTTGGTATCTCCGCGAGGAGGCCGACGAAGCAATTGACCAATATTTGTTTTGTGAGTCTATATGTTTATATGTGTCTGGATGAAGTAAACTTGTCATTGTTCTGAATGTTATTTATGATAAATAACAAGGGGCTGGTTGAGCAGAGATCTGCCAGAATTTGGGCTGGGAGATAAGAGGCTTTACCAGTGGTTTGGGATCCCTCCTGTTTTAACCCCCAGTCGGGTTAACTATCCCCTTGGGGTGGCAAGAGGAAACAATTCTTGTCTGCTGGGAAATTAGCTGATTAGCT
>JAVSBS010015988.1:0-22355 GCA_033124195.1 Coracias cyanogaster
TTCAAAGGGGTAGCTGAGCAGACCCCTCTCCTGATCTGGGCCAGAGAGGAGCAGGGAGGTACAGCACTGCAGGAGCCCGCTCTGAAATGGCGCCTTGCCCTCTTGTCTTCCTTCAGAAAGGCAGGAGACAAGGCCTTCACAGAGCAGCTGGAAGTCAGGCAGGAATTTCAAACTGGGCTTGCTCAAACACCTGCCTTTTCAAGTAGCTGGAAAGCAAAAGGGGCTTTGCTAAATGGGATTTCCATGTGAAGTGGATATTGTTTGGATATGTCAAAGTAGGGTCTGGATATGGACTTGTATGTGTCAAAGTAGGTCTGCTTCAAGCCACTGCTAAAGGATGTTACCTAGTGGAACAAAAGTAATACCCAGCTGGACCGTCCCCTCCGTTGAAAAGGAGCATGGAGCCCTACATTGTAAGATAATGGTGCCAGGGCCAGAAACCTGTCATCCTGGAACATAACTGTCCTTGTCCTCAGTGAAAAAGCACTTTTGGACATTTAATTTTAATGGTGCTGATGGCTTGCTGATGGCTTTTCACCTCCCACACGTGATCTGTGCACTGTCTGAGGATGCGACAGGCCTTGCTGTAGTTCTTGCATTGTATCTGTTGCCTGTTTCTAGAGCAAAGGGACAAAAATTGGTAGAACACATCCCCCACAGCCTTAGCCGTAATGAGGCTGTGTTCCTGCTTGGTCCTTCCTCCCAGATGGCCACACACACTGGATCCACAAGGCTGACAAGCCCTTCCAGGTGCTGGAGGGGTGGACAGCCCACAGGGTGGCAGCGTGCTGTCCTCTGCAAGCTGTGAGTCACCCAGAGAAGGTCTATCCCCGGGTTAAGGCTCTTCAAAGACTATGCCTTGGCTGCTAACTGGCTCTGTGGGTCTTCTGTGGATTGTCAATTTCACTGTCACCTACATGTTGGCCCATCTGCTCTTTGCCAAGGGCAACAGATGACTTGCAGTCACCCTATGGGATGTGGTGTAGAGTCTGTGAATTGTAATTTTCTGAGTTCATAGTTTTTACCAGTAGATGAGACCATGCACAAATGAACAGCAGGAAGTCCATGCTGTACATGAAGCAAAGGGGGCTTGCAGTGATAAACAGATGATACAGGATTTTTCTGCTCTTTGTTTCTGAGAAAAACATAAAGAAAAGCTCCACTGCTATGTTTTGAGTTTATTAGGAAATAGTGTGTAAGCATGGTGTGTGGTGACAATCCATCTTGGATTCAAGCTACATAGAATCAAAGAGAAAAAAAGTCATTAAAGGGCTAGAGAGGGAAGACATTTGCTGACAGATGCGTGGCACATGGATCAGTATACTGTCTCTGTATGTATAATGAGAGTATTCATAGGACAGTAAGACCTCAGTTTCTTAGCTCAGACCCTTGGTGACTGAAGTTCCTGCCTTTCATGCCAGTACATGACATTAAGCATCACGCAGGTGAAGCCTGAAGCACTAACTGGCAATGCAGACAAGGTTTTGGAAAGTACTGCTCTGTTCCCTGGCGCCAGTTATTAAGGATGACCTTCCCTGGTCCTCTGCTTCTCCAGTCACACCCCACCGCTCACATCCTCTTCTTCTTTCCCTTCTCCATCTCTCTTATCTTTTGGCACCTGCCAGCTCCCTCTCAAAGGCAGATGATATTTTCTCATTGTTTGCCTAGGGAAGGTGCTAGAAGACAGTACCTGTGCTCTGGAAGCCTTGCAAGGGGTTTATTTCTCTTCAGAAAGAGCTGCAAATAGTCCCAGTGTCAGCCACCTGCCTGGCAGCAGGAGGCAGGGCCCAACATCCCCTGCAGTCACAAGCAAGGACTGGGCACATTGCTGGCACTTACCAAATGTCCTCTATTTCCCCGTTATAAAAAATAAATTAATAACTCTAGAGAAGTTTTATGAGCCTGTGCTACTTGAATCTTTGGCCATGCAGCTGGGCTGCTGTGTTATCAGAGAGCATATGCCACAGCTGGAGCTGCTGTATCACATTACCTATATGTGGGCATTAAATAAGACCTGGGGAATTATTTTATCCACAAAAAGAGTCACCTCAGAGCTTTGCTACATATATTTCTGCTACTGTGGAGTAGCTCATTGCACTGTTTGCCACTATAAAACATTTTGTTCCTGTTGTGTTAAAATATCTGTTATGCCTGACTTTGAAAACATTATGTGAGATTACTTAAGGTGATGTGCTTTGCAAAAAACATGTAGTGAGATACAGAGCCTTTCATGGGCAAATCAATGCCCAGGTCAGTAAATATGGACTGGATACAGCAACTTCGTGCCTACTTGGTAACCTGGAGCGTGTTCATGGCCATGGGCTGGTGTCCCAGTTTCCAGTTGCCAGTACAAGCAGTGAGCATTTTGCAGGGCCAGAGTAACTCTTTCCTCATCTGAGGATATGTCTCTGCATTGAGGCAAACCAAAGGGGTTATCTGAGGTAGCTCACCAGTTTGCACTGTTGATGGTTCCCTAGCTGTGCTTTTTATAGAGGACTCAGGTTTCCAGTTATTTTGGTTCGGCAACTCTCCTGTCATTGGCAGCTTAAAATGTAGATCTGTCTGTCTTACCTTTCAAATATGGCTTCTAAAATGGGAGCAGTGGAGGGGAAAAAAAAACCAAAACATTGTCTTACTGTGCATTTGACAGCACTTTGTCACATCAGCTTTCCTGACATTTGTGGGGTCATATAGAAGCAGTGGCAGAAAAGGCAGCACTAAATTAGAAAATCAAGCTCCATCATAGGGGCTTGTACCTCCAACTACTTCTGTAACAAGGAAACCCAAACTGACCACCTAGCCTAGTTCTTTGTCTTTTTTGGAAAACATTGCACTTTAAATGTAAGAAGCTAATTGCAACAGTTTTAGCATGGTCACCATAGTTTCAATAAATGTTAAATGTATGGTTTTAAAGACAGTTTGCCGCCGAGAGGATCCAGAGGCAATGTAAGGCACAGGCTCACTTTGCAAGGCGTTCACTGAGGTTGCTCGGTGACAAGCAGGCAATTGAGTTTGCACTGTTCTGTTCAAAGACAAATATTATGTGGTATTAGCTCTACAGTGGATGCTTTTATATGTGGACAGCCCTCCAGGTCTCACTGTTCCTCACCTATCTGAACTAACCAACACTTTTCAATCAACAGCTCTCAGAGCAGATAATGGGTAATTGTGCCTTTCTGTCAGCTATCGGGCAGGAATGGGCTGCTTTGGTCATTTGTTTGTCGGCTCTGGTCCTTTTATGGCAGAGTAGAATGAAAGAGCCATTTTTTTTCAGTCTGTGTTCTGAAAGTGAGTAATTGAACAAGGTTTTTGTGGCTTACTCTGACTTTATTGCTTGTAAGTTGCTGTGGTTCTCTGCTTTTCTTCCCCACAGCTCCAGGAGGGAAGAAAGGGGTTACGTTGCAGTTGAGGATATAGAAAGAGTTGAATGGCCTTTGGCATTTAATAGAAGGCTTTTGAAAGATAACTCAGAGCAAAGTTAAGTCATGGCCACATCTATAGGAAAAAAGTCCAGAGAGAAAAAAATACAAATCTCCATTTCACTTGCATAGTAATGCATCCTTTGAAAAATTGTTGCTATTCGCAGAGTGGGAGAGCAATGCTAGCTCAATGCAGTTATAGTATGCAATTTAACAGGGAAATTTTTTATTCAGTTTTGGGCTTGAGACTAAAATCAATTGCAAGGCCAAAGGCAAAGTACTGGGGTTACTAGAAAACAGAACATTCACCTTCTCTTGGCTGGCACGTATTTGGTTCCTGCAACATCATTCAACACCTGTGGATGAAGCAGAGCTTTAATGAAGGAATATATGTGATAACTGACAGACGTGGCCCACTAGGTCGGGGGACAGTGCTGTCACACAAGGCTTACAACAACTTTTTTTTTCTTGAACTGAGCTCTTCTGTTCAATATTCTCTCTCTGCTACTAAAACTAATCTTGTAAATGTGCATTATCTATGAAGTTGGGCAGCAGGTCTCTAGGAATGTGACTGTGATGCAAATAGTAATTATTCAGATACATATCAAGGCTAGTGAAGTCAAAACTGAGTTGAGCCTGTGAGCATTTGAAAATTTAAAAGTAGTGATTTATCCAATGAAATACAGTGAGCAGAAGTCTTGTATAGTCTTAACAGAAGGTTATTTTCTGTACTTGCTTCTCAAAGCCCTTGATGAATTTTGAAAATTTCTGATGGTTACAAATATATACCAAGGAAAACAGAAAGTCTGGAAAAAAAGTATTTCAGTGCCCACAAAACCTCTGTTTTTCATGGTATACATGTCATGCTTTGGGAGACTCCAAGAGCATTTTTTGTTGGTATCATTCAGGATGAAATTGCTGCTAAATCATTTTTTTTTTTAATATGCTGCTTTTGGAATAAACTTTAAATTTTGAAAGAAAGAAGGTAAAAAAGAAAAACATTTCAAAAAGACAAAATGACATAAAGTTAAGGATAGGAGTTGTAATTTTTCATAAATGTTTAACTTTTCTGGCTATTGCATTATTAGACAATGTTAGAAAACTCCTACTTTGACAGGACAGTAGATCTGTTTCCTGCCCCGTTACAGCTTCCTGGCAGAAAGCAGACCTTTTTGCAGATCTGCCCAGCAGAATACACCCATCCCCTAGAGAAAGGGACAAGCAGCATGCAGGCAAACTCACTGAGAAATTATGCGAAGATGGATGGGGTTTATGCTCTCTTACAGCAACTATAGGGATAACCAGTCTCACTAAGGTACAATGTAGACCTAACTCTTCAAGCACTGCTAGAAGTTCTAGGACTGTTTTTCTTTAAGTCAATAACAAAATTGCTTGCCACTGCTGGGTCTTGGAACTTTGTACGGTTAAATTTAAAGGCATTTGAACTGAAGTTATTTAAATTCCTAGAAACTGGAAGCATTGGACTGAATTAGAAGCTAGAAATTTATTTTAAATGTCTAATCTTATTAAAACTGATTAATGACAAATCAGTAAATGGTAGATGAGTGATTGCTTTGGAAATGCATAGTGCAAGAGAAATGCATTGCTTTCTGAAACAATTGACATACAAAAAGCAAGAAAAAGCTTCTCAAATGTTTTGTGTAATGTGATTATATCAAATTCAGGATATTTTGAGCAAGATTCCCTTAAACAGTTTTTATGCAAAATGCAGGCTTTTCAAAGTATGGCTTTTCAAAGTATAGCTGCTTTGATTGTATGTAGTAAGCAATAAATGAAATAAAGTTAATGCCATGTTACTTATAAATTGCTGCTACTTAGAGTAAAAAGGGAAAGAAAAGCTGAAAGAAAGAAGAACATGAATGTATGTATTCATTCTTGGAATAATCTGAACTTCCAATGAAGGATTCACAAGTGTGCAGAAAATAAAACACATACACTTATTTTATACATGAGTATAAATAGGGCTTGTGAATACAGATGTTTGAAAGAAGTGCAGTATTTCAGTATTTTTTGAAACTACATTTGTTTTCCTTTTTTTTTTTCCACACACGCAAAAAGATTGAACCTTGAGATCCTGTGGCCAGACATTTCATAAAAATAAATCATGTAGCTGTGTATCAATAATCAGTGTTTCTTCTCTATTCCTTTTCCTAGGCCCAGGTGGAGGAATTACCTCTCTGATCAGCAGCCTTTTTCAAAGAAAATAGTGAGTAAAATACTGCTTTGTGCAATTGGGTTTATGTGTAATTCTGGGTGATTGAGCAAATGTTGGTTGAGTAGACACTTCCATCAGCTAAGTGGGGAGTATTCTTGTTCTTTGCAACCTTTCAAGCAAAAATATAATTTCTTTATCTGTGCATGAACAGCTTTGCAGGAGCCACATGACTTTTCAGTATGATTACAATTCCCATAGGACTTATGCTGAATGAAAACCATCATCCTGAATGAGCATTGCTGTATCTGACAGTGGCCCAGCTATTATCTGCAATATGTTCACCCAGAGTGTTTTAGAAGCCTTTGGAGGGTCTGAATAATGCTCCTTTTCTTGTTCTGCCACCCAACAGACATGATGCATTCCTATATTTTAGGCTCTCTTACAAGTTTCTTTTTGTCTTGTGTATCACAAGGGAAGAACAGGGCTTGGAAATTAGCACAGTGAAATTCTGTGTTGAGTTTTTCTTGGATTTGCTATGTGAGGGGGAAAAACTCCCCTATGGCATAGGCCTAAGGAATGAATGAAGCTTTGCTCTTTCACATTTAGTCTAATTTCTAATCACTTCAGCTGTAAAATTAGAGTTTCCTAGGATCTGACCTAGTTACCCTTTTTGGATACACAACATATAAATATGTGTAGTTATATTTCCTAAGTTTCACAGGGGTCAAATTTCATGCCGAGATTAATTTCATTTTTAGATTTGCTGAAAAGAATAAGCTCTTAAATCCAAGTGCTGTAACAGCATCAGTCTTGTTTCATCCTGCAATGGGAGGGGAAGTAGTTAGGGCCTTTGAGTATAGAAAGATCTGTGGTCTAAATAACATATTTGCAATTAATTGGTTTCCTTGGGTTATTCTTGGATGCTGCTTCCCAGAACACAAAGAGTTTGCAGTCAAAATGTGCTTGCTCCATATATGCAGTAATACTTACGGTAAGCTTTGCAATCTTTAAAATGGATTTAATCAGTGAGAAAATTCTTGCATGCCTCTTCTGGAGAATTACAGTCAGAATAATGGAGGTTGCAAGGGATCTTTTGAGGTCACCTAATCCAGTCTCCTCAAAACAGGACTCGCTTCAAAGTTAGATCTGGCTGCTCAGATTGTTTGTCCAGCTGAGCTTTTAATACCTCCAAGGACAGAGAGTCCACAGCTTCTCTAGGCAACCTATGCAAATGCTTAACCACTCTTGTAATTTTTTCCACTTAACTATCTGGAATCCTTTTGCTGCAAGACATGACCACCACCTCTTCCTTTTGCTGTACACCTCTGGGAAAGTCTGGCTCCATTTTCTCTCTACTTCCTCTTTCCGTAGTGGGAGAATGCACTCTGACCCACAGTTACTTAGACTTTTCTTCTGCAAGTTAAGCAAATTCAGCTTCCTAACCTTGTACAGCACTCTCCAGTCCCCTAACTGTCTTGGTGACTCTCTGCTGCTGTTACCCCAGTCAGCCAGTGAGGCTCTCTTATTGAGAGACCCAAACCTGTACACAGTTCTCCAGAGGCAACCTCACAAGTGCCCCATGGAGGGGAATAATGACTTCCTTTGGCCTTAGTTTCAGGATTTTAAACAAGATCCATGGTCTTCTCTTCAAATGACACCTGTTCACACTTATCTGTAAAACTGAAAAAAAGTTTTCCACAAAATACTGATATGCTTTGCTTGCTGTCATGGATAGGCCAACTTCAAACCTCTTTGGAGGCTTTTCCTCTGACACTACTTCTTAACATCTTCCACATCTCCATTTCCACACATGTTGCTGCTTCCATCTTCCTATCTCTTCTTCTCATTCGTTTTGGTTGTGTAACATCTCATGCTGTCCATTTACATTTCACCTTCTCCTTCCTCCTGGCTCCAAGTCTACTAAACTGGTTCACCACACTTCTACTTTATCTGCTTTAACCTATTAAGCAAGGCTTATTGCCCTGTTAGCTTAGCAAAAGCCACTAAGATTTTCATTAGTACTTTACCTCCTCTCACTTAAGCATTCAGGCTGGCAACCTTTCAGTTTTTCTTTCTGAAGCCCCTTAAAAAGGCATCTAACACAAAAAAAATCACAGCTGCTCTTTCACCCCACTGTTCCTACACCACATCAATAAAAATTTGCTTCAAAACTACTTAAGATTGCACAAATGCTAATCTAACCCACAAACACCCTTCCTGGCTAGTTCTTTTTAGCCACTTGGTGTTAACCGGGCAACTGGATGGACTTTGTTCATTGAGCAAAACACAGCTCAGGTACTAACTTCATCTACCTTGCACTCTGCTGCAAAAGCATAGATCTCACCTTGGTGACACTGCACTACATTTACTCATCATAATGGGCTATTTAAGAGTATGAGGAGTTATTTCAGGACTTTCCTCTGAAGGAGAAAGCACGGAGTGTGTTGGAGAGAAAAGGGAATTCTGTTTTTATTCCAAGACTAGTAAAAAGGGAAAAGCTTCTTTTAACCAGGGATAGATAGAAATGTTTCTTTGTTAAAAATTTGGAATGTTTGGAAGAATAAATGTTCATCAGAGTGTTTATTGGAAATAACCATTTTCTAAAAACCTCAACCTTTCTCTTTGGCTTTAGCAAGGAGTTCTACCAGGGACCTTTTCCCAGAGAGATGGGGCATAAGATGGGACATATAATAATACGTGGCATGGTTGGCATGGAATTCATGTCCTTCTCCTGGGTTAAGGAAAACCCATCCTAAAGTTTCTGATCCTTTTTTATATGCTTGTATATTTATGTATGCAAAGCTGCATAACTCTAGCTGGAGAGGCTGAGAGAGATGGATTCCAGTAAAGGCAATTTGCAGCCTATCAAGAGGGCAGGAGCAGGCTATGTCCTTAGCCAGTGAGCGCCTGGCAGTATCAAATGGCTGTTATGGGAAAGGAAGTTGCGATTCTGTCCTTTGGGAGCAAGGGAAAGAATGAAGGGAAGTAAAATATTTACAAAATAAATCTTAATAAATCTGTCTCCATCCAACCCAGAACGGTAACTTTTTTTAACACTTCATCCCCCAAGGGAAAGGAAAGTTGCTCCATTTGTTGCTTTTTTCTCAGAGTAGTCATAAAGACAGTGGGCATGAGAAAATAAATTCTAGGTCTGTATAAAAATGGTACCATAGAAATGATGTATCAATTTTATTATTGTCATAATGCATTACATATCTGGCCTCTGCAGATAATAGCCATATTCGTAATTCATACAGTCTCTATTGGAGTATCCCATGAAGAAGATATTTAAGGAGAAACTTCTCTGCTAGTCATAGCACAGCAATATTGAAAGCAGGATGGGGTGTTGGTCAATGGAATGTCTCTGGTTTAGAAATGACACCTTATGATCAGGGCTGCTAGCTCCAAAATCAGGTTATGAATGCCCTGCAGGTATAATACCGGAAAATAAAATAGTATACCTGGCCCTTTTATGTAACACAGTGTAAGTACAGATGGAGGAAGAGTAGTGATGATTCATTATCTGTTCATCCAAAAAACAAGATTGCTGATTCATATGCTACATCCTAAAGCTTCACAAGTCTAAACATATTCTGGACTATTGTCATATCTCTATAAAACACAGAGGCATGTCCATGCTTTCTGCCATTGATCTTGTTCTAAATCAAAAGGTCAAGATTAGCCTTAGACTCACTGGTATGTAATGTCTCTTCTAATATGCCCTACTTCTAGTATCCCTTTTTATAAGCTTTAAAGGTAAAATAGCATTAGTTTTGTCCTCTGTGTTTTCAAGCAGCATGTAGGACTTTTAAAAGACATAACAAAGTCTATAGTACACTACAGCTTTTGTATATTGCATCCTAGGCTTACGCTTGTGCCCTGTTTTCTTTGTGATAGCCATATACAAAAATGAAGGCAAATCAATCCTTCTTGCAGGTAAAGGTCATTCTGCCCAAGGCAAGGAGGTTCCTGGACTCAGACATCGTTTTTTTTTTTTTTTTTTTACATCAGTTTGTTGAAATTAGCCACACTTTTCTACTGTTTTAATCAAATTAAGGCATGAATCTCTATTTTGTTAGCACTGTATAAACTTATTAGGTTGGATACAATGTTGATTAAAAACAACTACGCCTAATGAAACTGCAGGTTTCCTGAAAAACATGAGATTTTCTCCAGTGAAAGCACATCAAACTAGTGGGAAATGATTAATAACTTGTTATCATAGAAATACAGAAGATTGCTGCCATGATTCTCCATCTAACATTTCTAATGATAGGCTCTCAGCTAAGTAAACAGATGTTCCTTTTGCTTTCATGGGTCTTTGAGGTCTTCTGTTCTTAGGAGTGTTTCCCTTTTTTATCTACATTAATTTGCAAGAGTAATTATACTCCTGAAGACTTTTTCCTGAACAATGTTAGCACATTCACTGTGTAACCCTTACAATGCAAGTAATAACAAGGGTGGAAACTCCCACTTGATGGTCCTTTCTTGATGGAGCAAAGAGATGCTTAGAAAGCCATTCAGTGGGAGTTTTGGGACAATTCTACTTTCACTGTGCATTATTGCCACAGCCATAATAGCTTGCACAAATTTAATGGAGAACAAGGTTCCTTTGAATACGTGGGTTTCTGTAATTCAGTGGCAGTATAATTCAATCAGCTTGAATGGCAATAACCAACACTAATCTGTTGCAATGCTGAAATGAAACACAACAAAGTCACTATAATAGTTTCAAGAAGTGTTGCCTAATATTTATTTAATCTGTCTGTATTGTTTATGGAAGAAGAAGTGGTTCGGCAGACCAGCTGCACAAAGCTCCTACTTTCCCTGAAGATTAATATTGGTGTAAGTTTCACAGCTGAATTATGATGTTTTCATGCATTATCAAAACAGTCACACGGCCAAAGATCTGAAACAAGGAACTAGAGCAAGGCTTTCTAGCAGGAAGGAAAGGAGGCTTACAGATATACTATAATATATAAACTACAACAATCTACAGCTAAACTACTGTAGGATTCTTTGAGCTACTGTTATGTCATACAACTGTTGAGTCAGCATTCTTTTAGCAGGGTAAGATTACCAAAACTTATTATGACTCTGTTGCTGATACATAAGCATCATATCCAAAACCAGTTTTCTTCCTTTTTAAGTCTTACGAGTAGATGAGTTCAATTACCCACTGAAACTTCATTGTTGCAGATAATTGACTACTCATCCACCTTAAATTTGTCTTTGGTAGCCTGGCTTAGAAAGCAGGTGGTAGGATGTCTGATGCCAAAAGCGTATGGATGGAGTTAGATTGGGTAAGAAGATATGAGTGTACATTCTGAGAAAATGCTTAGTTTGCTTCTTTTTTCTTTAATCTGAAAATGAGGCACTGCTTTCCTGCCAGGGGACACTTGAATAGGAATGTCTGGAATTATCTATTAAATTTGGTCTAATTTGGAGTAGGAGGCAGAGAACAGGACGAAATGGTGATAGAAAAAATGGATGCCAGGCTAGGAAATAAGTTGAGTTACAGGCTCCATATCTCAAAGGCTTTGTTCTGTCTCTGAGCAGTGCCCCAGAATGGGTACTGACACAGCACTTTGCTATGGTGTCCTACACTTCCCTCCATGGGGAACCAGAAGAGAACACTGCCAGTTCAGATTGGTCATTTTCTCCCATCACATATGTCATAATACGAATGTAACACATGCCAAAAAGAACTAAGCAAAAATCTTATTTAGATACATTATCTAAATAAGAAGGAAGATTTTATGTTTTCATAAATTCTGTACTTTCACTGCAGTTAAGTGGCTTGTAGGCACATTTGATTTTATCCAAAGACTACTACTCTGGCAGAAGTTCCCTCTTGGGTTTTATTTAAAAAAAAAACCTTTCAGTGTCCTTTAGCAGTGCTAAGCACAGGGCCCTAATTCAGAGGTGATGTTGACTACTGTCCTTCCTTTGCTCTGTTCGCCTTGTGCCTCAAGTGATGCAACACATTAGGAAAAGGTGAGAGCTAAAATGGTGCATGATATTTTAAGGGGCACATTTTCCTGCCATCCCATTCCTCCTCTTACAGCTCTTTTTTTGTCCCTGCAGTTAGAGGAGCTGTGCCAGTCCCTATCGTGCCTAGCTGCTATGTATGCCACCCTCAGGGCTGGGCTCACACATCTGCCTAATGAACAGTCTAAAAGCTTATCACTGAATTGAGGCAAGGCAGATTGCTGGAGGAAATACAACGTGGGACTCAACCTGCTGTTCTTGCCCTGAGGATATGAGGGGGAAAGGGTCAGATCCCTCCTTGCCTCCTCTCACCTGTAGCTAACAGAAGAAAGCCAATAATTGATTCAGTCAGTCTTTCCAATTCATTTTGGGTCACATCAAAGGGGTTTGCTGAAGCCACAGCAGGACTGCAGGTGAACTTCTTTGCCTTAGAAAATGACTGAGAGCAGCCATGTTCTCAGTTACAGCTGAGAGGCAGCTTAAAACATTAGCAGGCTGTCAGCTCCACAGTGGTGCCTCACTGTAACTGTTCTATTAGAATTACCATATGCTAAATGTCAGATGGAAAAACAAGGTTTGCATGCCAGTGGGTCTGCTGCGAACAAGCTCAAATTCAGCAGCTCAGTTGCACAACCACAAACATATCTTTTAAAGGAAAGTGTCTAGAACAAATTCAGAAGCAATTTAAAACTAGGAAGGTGTTAGTTTCATATAGGTAATTGTGCAAGAGTGACATAAGGTGGTAAAAGACACATAGCAAAAAAAAAAGAACTACAAATATGTCCCTGCAGGTCACTGTGCCTTGCTCTGAATTCCTTCTGACTTCAGTCTGGTATGTCAATGCCCATGGCAAGTTGTTGCTTGAACACAACCTGCCCAAGCTAAGCTGCAAACATAAAAACCTGTTCCCTATCTCTGTCGTATTTTTCCTTGTTAATGACTTAATGATTTAAAGCCTTCCAATAGCTGATGGAAAAATTGCTAGCTACTAACCTGTTTAGAGATCCCTGAATTGGAAGGCAGAATGTGAATGAATGAACACCAGTGAACATATAAGGAAATTATGGAAGGTCTTTCTCTTCTCTGTGATCAGTCCCTGGAAAAGGTGTTATTGTTTGTCTTTTTACAAACATACTTTTTCTCATGAGAGAAACAATGTAAAATTTCCTGTCAAACAGCCACAAAGTATAGATAATTGTCACACATTACTGAAAATATTTCCCCCCCTCCTGAAATTCTGAGACTTTTAAAAGATATTCACTATTTTTTGTTGTTTCGGATTCTTGGTTAACATTTATGCTAATGTTTCCATCCATTCATTTTAAGTGCCCCAGTGTTACACAAACAATTAAGGTACAAAATAGCCTATGTGCAGAATCAGAAAGTAATTTCTTAGCCAAATTTCTAAGGCAGCTGTTGTCAAAATGAAAGCACCATTTTGGCCTCAAAAATCAAGGTCTTTCACTCATTTTAAATTTCTGGCTTGAAAGTTTTTAACACACAATGCGCATCGTGTTTGTTTTGGTTTATCTTCACTCAACTTCTTTTCCCCTGAACAGTGGGCAGAAGGCAAGGTTTCCAAATGGCACCGTGTTCCAAGATCTATCAGAGTGCTTGGCATGAAGTAAAAAAAGTAGCAAGAATTTGCCAGTACTCACAACTACCAAATAGCTATCTGCTTTACTCAGGCCCTCCCAGTATAGATACAGAGGTGCTATATCAAGCTTTTACACAATGTAAGTTTGGAAGCACTGTCTAGGGAGTGTGAAGTCGCCTCATCCTCCATATTTGTGCTGGGGTCAGCTGGAGCAAAAGCAGGGGTTTAAAAGAGGACACTGGCACTTTGCCTAAGAAAAAAAACAACTGCTAATAAATCCTCTGCCTAAAGTATTTGTACAAAATGTAACTTAGAAATTAAAGAAATCAGTAACAGGGCAATTTCAAAATGCAAACATAGACTGTCTATCTTGGATTGGTTGTTTCTTTATAAAGAATAAATATATTTCTGAAACAGTTCACTAACTAAAAGTCACATCTGGTTCCTTAAGCTTTTCTTTCTTAAAGGATGAGTTTTGGTGTTGTCCCAAGCTGGCTTCTGTCCATACATACAGTTCTCTAGCTTCAGTAACTATGAACTCGGCCTGTGTGGGAGCATAGGTTGGAGTTCATGCATTTCTGATGCTCAGACTAATAATAATAGCAAGGTTATGACTACTCCATTCTCCCAACTGTTCAAGTGGTTCTAATATCACTTTGCAGCACATCTGCTTTCACTTAACTCCTTTTTCATTCTTAACTCTTTTACCATATCTACAGTGAACTCTTCTACCATCTCTACAGGTGAATTACCTCCATAGAAAAGATGAAACAGCTGTATGTATGCTACTTTGAAAGAATCCACACAGCAGTGCCATACTCGCTGTCCATCTTCCATCCATCCTGCTGCCTCACAAGTTGCTTGCAGCCTGCAGCCTTGGTGGCCTCAAGTGCTGGAGTCTCAGCACTGTGACGGCCCAGCTCACACCACCTCCTAGCCTGTGCTTCCAGGTCGGCATGTGACTGACAAGATTGTTGCTTTAAAGAGTGGTCTCAGGGCAGCCATTAATAAATAATTTAGGTTTAGCCAGGATGGTTTCCCATAGCTTTTTTCAGCAATGTAAGTAGCATGATTGCTTGTTTGATGTCTCCAGTTTCATACAAGAACTGGTTCTTCTCTTCAGGGGCTTATTAAATATTCCTTTTAAGAACATTATGAGCTCAGCATCAAGGTGCATTATAAATCTGTCCAGAGATAAATAAAACAGTACTGAGGAATGTTAGCTAAGGGAATCTGTAGTAAGATTTTTAAATTTCTCTATCTCTTCTGCAGTGCAGAACTTCAGGCCGCCCCCATGAGAACCACCTGGCCCAGAAGCAAAGACTCTGGTTTCCTTTCCTGACCTAAAGGGCCTGGCAGTTGGATGGCTTATTTAGCAAAGCATTTAGGTATGTTACAGAACTTCCCATGCACAGGTCTCTCTATGTAAGTCAGCATGACTACTCAAAATATTGTAATAGTTTGCTAGCCAGAGCTAGGCCACCTGGGGGGAAAAGTACCTGATTCAGCTTTTAGCCAAGGTGGGCTACACCTACAGGACTGCATGAGATCTCTACTAAAAGCAAAGCAATTCTCCCCCAGAAGCTGGTGATGCTGTGCTGTTAGATGCAAGGGACAGTTTCTACTTCATACAAAGGTAAACCCAACTTTACAGAGCTGCCTTCTCTGTGTTACCTGAGGGGATGCCAAATGAAAGTAGCTCAGAAAAAGTATTATTTTATTTGGTTCCAATTTTGTTTTGCCAAAAGCTATTATTGGCTAAATTGGAGGATTCTTAAGATCTCCTGATGTTTCCTTACTGTGATAGCTCTGTCTCAGGTAAAATGCTAGTAGCACAAGGGCAAGCATGTACCAGTTGTTCTGATAAGAAAAGTCTGCGCTTTGGTCACTCAGATCTTTGCTACAGCAAACACATTGCTTTCAGATCACTCAATCTAGCTATAAAATGGGAAACTGATATTATTAAGTACTGTTATAGTCTGTAGTGCCTGAATAGAGAACAAAGTCTCTGAACCGTTTGTGTACTCTCCTGCATATGATGTCATAGGTTCTACAGTGCTCTGCACTGTTCTGAATACATGTCTGACACTAGGGATTTGATGGTTGCATCAAACTGACTCAAATGATAAAACTAATTTTTTTGCCTACAATTAAAGATCTCCAGTAACTAGCATGCATTCCATATATTTTTTAAAGGAATGTAATTTATCTTGGAACAAATGCAAATGAGGCCAACTTCTGTCCAGTGCTTATCTGTTGCACTGGGTTTTTGTTTACAAGCCAAGAGGGCCACAAAATGGGTGCTATGTCCTCATCTACACTGCAGGGACTATTCTGGTCCACACAGAAAAGTTTCTGTACATGCATGATATCAAGAAAGACAGCAGTAGATCTGCTGCAGAGCTGTCAAACAACAAAGAAAGGATCCTCACTGAAATTATTTCTGAAGGAAAACAGTGACTAACCTACTGGGAGAAAGCTATTTCACTGTTACATGCCTATGAGGCATTTATTTTCTGTTCACATATATTATGTGCAGTGATGGCATTTCAGGTGTCTTTAAGGTTTGAAGATCTTACACACCCACTATCTCCACACCAATCTAATCTTCCATTCTGCTTTTTTGTTTCCAGTTTTGAAATTGTTCAAGTTTTAGGTAGATCTGGAAAGGAAAATAGGCTCCCACTGGGCACGTACTGGTGAAGTGAGGTAGGAGACTCCTTAGCTAAGTATTTTGAGATCCCATCTTGAAGACCAAAGGGCCTAGCCAGATGAGGCAAAGAAGTGAAAAGGAAAGGGAGAAGGATAACCACTCATTCTCCTGGAAGGACTCCAGAGTAATAGAACCTGAAATATATTTAGTTTTAACCCCAAGTAACCTTGATGTTAAAATGACATCCTGTGTAACATCATCTGTTAAGTAAAAATGGCTTATTTTTTTATTTTCTAGAAATGTATTCAGTCACCTCTAAAATGCAAAAAGGATAACTTTAAAATATATTTCTCAGATAGCTAAAAACCCCATGACATAAGATTACCCTATACAATCAAAAAAGTTTCTATCTAAAGAGGAATTTATCAGGTGTTAGGCACTGGCTGTACTGGCCAAGTACACAGTGGGTACATGCTATGCAAAATAATCACAGGCCCAGGTGAAATATAAGCACTGCTACTGCCTATTTTTAGGAAGCTGGATTATATCACTGTGTAACCATGATCTTGAGAGTGATCATAAGGCAAAATTTCAACAGTTCAGGTATGTTCAATACAAGAAGAAAAACAGTAATTTTCTGGAATGAATGGGAAATGATTTTCCATGGATCAAGAAAGACATAACTAGCTGTTATAAGGCTTTCTACAACCTATGCAGAGGAAACATCTCAGTTGCTTATAAAGAATTACAGAAAGAAGTGGATCACAGAAATAATCCCAGAATAAACTGTTTGACTAAAGCACTTAAAATTTTTCCTCTCTTGCTAGAAAATACAAACACCAGAAAAAAGTTTTGTATGTACATAAATGAATGGTACATTGCCATTCGTTTACATCACTCAACTGTGATAGAAAGCAACAGTAATTATTTGCTAATGTTTTCCCATCCTTTAAATGTGTAACATTGCAATAAACAAAGCCTACCAATATACTAACTCTTCTTTCAATTTAGAAATCAATTTAAAAATTACTTTACACATGGTTATTGTATGTGTGGCATTGATGTCCATTTTGCTTTTAAAATGTTTAAATAGCTATTTTTAGTAAGTAGTTGAAAGGGAAGTAACTCACCTGTCTATTTGATAATTCTGTGAACCTGCATGTAATACAAGTGAAAATATTAAAAATCACAACAGTTAAACAGTTTGAACTTTGATAATGTATCAGCATTTGTAGCTGGTAAGATCTCTTTGAACATAACATTAATAATCTGTCAATCAATGAATGCAAAATAAGGATGATTCTTTTCTTGTAGCCTGTGTAGACATAATGCAAAAAAACTCTGCTATAGATAAGGAGTTAAGCTGCTATTGTGTTTCAGTGCCTATTCTTGTGCTTAATACTCACTGAATCTTTGTAAGTAACATACTCTAGTGTAAAATCCAATAAACTCTTTGTATAGCATCAATGAAACTGTTAGAAGATATTTTTCTTGCACACACTTAGCCAGGTAATACATAAAAAAATACATGACAGAGTCTCAAAATGAAGCCAAATTAATGACTTTTAATTCAGTTTTGCAATGTCGTTTGCTTTTATGGCAGTTCAGATATATAATTATTTTAGAACTTTTCGACCACCCAGTGTTTTCTAAGTTTTATTAGGCCCAATTCTATATTAAGGTTAGGGTATAACCAGCTGTTGTGTTGCTTTGCTTTGATCAGAGAGGTCTGATAAATAGATTTGGTCTTCAGTTTACTAATTGAATAAATAAATTAAATAGAAGATGTCCCTTAAGTGAGGATCTTTTGAGATTTATCTATTACAGGAAAAAATATATTTGGATGGACATTTTAAACCTTGCTTGCAGAAATGTAAGAATTGTTTTAATGGAACACAAACCTTTTTTCTCCAAGAATATCCCTCACAAAATGTACTCTACCCTTCTTGAGACATTATTACTGGTTACAGTGAAGTGTAAGACGTTGGAAAAATAACCCAAAAGGAGAAAATTCTAGTTGCCATGTATCAGTTTAGCTCTGTGGTAAGTTATGCTTAGCAGGACATATACATAGCTGTGTTTACTTCCCATAATACTCCTTTTAAAAAAATTACTATTTATTTTTATTGGGTTTTACCAACAGTTTGTGACCATTAAGGTCTGAGTCCAATAACCTTTTAAGCCTGTTTCCTACTTTCTGTCTCTGTTAAAAATCTGCATAAAAATATTCTTCACAGTAATTCTTAGGATTTTAATGTTTTCATATCTGATTTTAATCCCACTGTAATTGTATTCCTTCTTTCATCACAAATCTTCCTCTGAATCAGTGCCATGGATTACTTTCCAGTACCCTTCCATATAAGAAATAGTGAAATTCATGGTGAAATTGTTACTTAGGCTTAAGTCAAGAATAGCCTCTTTTTTTTTTTTTTTTCCCCAGACTGTGGAACTAGCTTTTCCAGGAAGGCATCATTTGAATTGTTGGGAAATTGCCTCTCAAAGATCTGTCCTGATCTTACCAATCTTTGTGCAAGTAGTTGGAGTAGTACACTACCACTCTTTTAAAAACCATTACATTTAGTTGGTTCTTTGCTTCCCTTCACACTGCATACTCTGTATGGTATTTATGTTACATACTACAGGCAAACAATTTCAGTATCCAAATTAGAAGTATAGGCTTCTTATACCACCAATGAAGAGAGGTAAATTGCTTCAGAGGGCAGTTAAGAGTACATCAGTGTGAAACCTGCCTACTTTGTTAACTACTTGGAGGACCTGGACGCTTCTATTAAATGCCCAGGATAGATTATGAAGATCCCTGAAGCTCCCCAAAGCCTTTTAAACTTTTTTTTTCAATTGGGACAGGAAAGTAATATTTAAATTTGTAAAAATAATGTCTCTTGAACTTCAATTTAAATGCATGGATTGTCTCACTAGTTCTTGATCCTCTGAATTTTTCTCCCTCTGAGATGATTTTTCCAAGAGAATTACTATTTCCCATCTCAGTCAGTTCTAGACAGATTATAACCTAAGTGGCCCACTATTTTTGTCTTTCAGTCAGCTTCAGAAAAGCTGAATATGTCATGGGTGGACAGACATTATAGTTTGCCTTTATTTGGTTTTCACTGTTAGCTATTATTGTACCTATTTGGGATACAAAAGAATTTGTTTTGTGGCATCCCTAGTCAATGCCAATCTTTGGCCCTTTTGCTCGGGGCTTTCTTCTTAATAACAAGTAACAATTTCCCAGGTCTCTGTCATGTTCCCATGCTGGCAGCCTATGTAATTCTGCTTTGCATGTGTTGAGTCTGTGCTTTAAAAAAAAAGCACTCTGTCTTCCAAGACATGTTCCAGGCACTACAGAAAAACAAACAAAAGCTCCCTTTAAGCCCTCTAGACATGTTTCTGTCTATCAGTCTTTGGCAGTGAAACTGGACTAATTTTAAAGAAATCACAGGGGTCCTGGACTAGAGGCTTTTCTTCTGTGTAATCTAGCTTCCACAAATTTTTATATACTTATCTATGCTTCTCATGTCAGGATCACAAACTTCTCCCCATCACTAAGAAGAATCTTCTCTAAATGTGTCATGTGAGCTGCCATCTCCACAGCTGGTCATCAAGCTGCTGAACAGTTCTCTTGATTGCTGCATACACATATACAGTATTTTGATAACTAAATCGTGTACTATTACAGCTTGTCAACAAAGTGTAGCCTAATCTCCTACAGAGACCCCTTGCTCCTCTCTGCAATGCTCTGATTCTCAGTGTTTCACTATCTCAAGTGTCCTTTCATATAATTTTTTTTAATCCCTTTATTATTCCAGAACAACATTTTATACTTATTCCACTTTACCCCCATCTGCTGGTCAAACAAAGCTGGCACGTCTACACGTATATATCGCCCCTAACTACAGATGAGTGACTGACAGAGAAAAGGAGCTAGGCTCCTGCTTGTTTAAGATGAGTAGCCAAAGTACTTCATATATGACATGAAAAGGGGGAGAAAGCAAGTTCCTTTAAGATCCAGTTGTATAGAAATTCACTGTTATACAACCTGTGCTGCTCTGATTTTGCAGTGAGCTCTAATTTCTTAAACAGATCAGCCTCTATTTTAATTCAGAAAAAGTAGCTTGCACTGAGAAAGTTTCTTTTTATAGTTTTAAAAATTTAGTAATTAAACAGTAGACCACTCCTGTTTCTCTCCAGGATTAACTCTTTTCTTTAGAGGCATGTTTTATTATTTCCTGATGCACAGCATAAATTATTCTTGAAATATTCCTGAACTGTGAAAAGCTAACAACTAGGCCTTTGAAGAAGAGCCTGAAAAGACTGATAAAAAGCAAAGATCCTCCCTAATAGGCACTGAGAACTAGGGAATTGCCAAAAGAACCATGAAGTCAGCCAAAATCTGCAATAACTGGGGGAAGGGTAAAGGTGGCAGGGGGAGATCGTGACCACCAACTCACAGACCACCTACCCAAAATATAACACCACCTTAAAAGAACAAGGGACGGACCATGCATAGTAATTTTTATAGCAAGCGAGGGTGTACTGACCAATCATAGAGGGGAATAACAATGCATAGGTATTAGAAAATAGAATAATTAAAAACTTCATGTATAAATAACTGGTGCTACAGGATGAAGGTGTGCATATTAGGAAGAGAGATTCCCCCATACGCCCAGCGCTGCAATAAAGAATGCCTACCTTCTAAAATTTCAAACCAAGTCTTAGAGGGTTTATTTTGTGACCAGATTTTATGGTATTGCTTGGTTGGGGTTTTTTTTTCCAAGTCTTATCTGGAAATACTTCAAACTGAATAAATTTTAATTCATTCTCCTTTTGGAATAAACTAAATTTCTTAACACTTGAAATGTCCTATCAGTTCTAGCATTTTACTTTACTTCCAAGAGTAAGGCAAACCACCGCAGGGACAAAATAGAAAGAGATGAGAAATCCTCACAAAACAATGGGCTGACAGCTAAAAATCCTAAATTTGATGGGCTGCCTTGAAGACTGGCACAGACAATGTCGCTGCCTGTAAGCAAACCTTAATCACCTAAGCAGAAAGGAAAAGGGTTTATTTTTAAGGCTGCCTTAGTCTGTCCATACCAAACGGTCCCTCTTTTTCTTTTTTTTTCTTTTGTCTTTTTCTTTTCCTCTTTCTTTTCTCATTTTTTCTTTCTTTCTTTCTTTTTTATTCTTTTCTTTTCTGCCCTCTGGCGACCAACCAAGCACGTTTCTAAATAAACTGTTGAAGCACACTTCAAAAATACCTTCATGTAACTGTTAAGCCAGGTCATGCCACTAACACAAATATGCTGCAAAGGTAGAAGGTATTTGTATATGACAAATTACACACACAAAAAAAGAGCAGTCAAATGTTTCTGAGATGTTAATGGCTGAGCCTCTCAGGTGGTGCTAATAACAGGTGGGTTATAACTTCCCTGCTTTCTCTAGAAAAATCCCTACCACATACATTGAATGGGATTTGACATATATTTCAGCTACAGTTTTCAAACCATAGTATTGTAAAGAAGACTGAAGGAAAGCACTGGATTATTTTCTCATAAAAGAAAGAAAGATATAAATGGAATAAAAAGTAGAATTATTTTGTGTGATTGTCAAGTGTGAAGGCTATTGCTACACTCAACCTAAAATATGCTGGGAGTCTTTGACTCACTGAATTCAAGACTAATTGAATCCTGCTCTTACAGTGTAATATTTTTAAAAATTGTTTTCCATTTACAGTGACCTGCCATAGTTCTACACTCAAGCTACCAGGAAGCCATAATGGAAGTCAGGCTATAAGCAATTTATAATAGTAGTATGGTTTTGGCAGAGTAGAGGGGCAGAATCACCTCTCTTGATCTGCTGGCCACACTTCTTTTGATGCAGCCCAGGACGTGATTGGCCTTCTGTGCTGCCATTGCACATTGGTGGCTCATGTCCAGCTTTTCATCTACTAGTACCCCCAAGTCTTTTTCCACAGAGCTGCTCTTCAGCATGTCCTCTCTCAGCTTATACTAGTACTGCTCGTTGCCCTGGCCCAGGTGCAGGACCCTGCACTTGACCTTGTTGAACCTCATGAGGTTCACCTGGGCCCAACTCTCCAGCCTATCCAGGTCCTTCTGGATGGCGTTCCGTTCCTCTGGCATATCAACTGCACCACCCAGCTTGGTGTCAGCAGCAAACTTGCTGAGGGTGCACTCAATGCCACGGTCAATCTCATTAATGAAGATATTAAACAACACTGGTCCCTGTATGGACCCCTGAAGGACACCACTTTTCCCCTTTTTCCATCTGAACTTCAAGCCATTGACTACTACTCTCTGGATGTGACCATCCAGCTGATTTCTTATCCACTGAACAGTCCACCCATTGAACCCGTAATTCTCCAACTTCAAGATAAGGATGTTGTGGGGGACTGTGTCAAAGGCCTTGGAGAAGTCCAGATAGATGACAACCATAGCTCTTCCCTTGCCCATTGATGCAGTCACTTCATTGTAGAAGGCCACT
>JAVSBS010015990.1:0-69430 GCA_033124195.1 Coracias cyanogaster
AAAGGAAAGGAAAGGAAAGGAAAGGAAAGGAAAGGAAAGGAAAGGAAAGGAAAGGAAAGGAAAGGAAAGGAGAAAGATTTTCTCCTTCTTGGGAAGGCATTAAGAAAAGTAAACCATGCATGGACAATGGAAGTATGTATTAATGTACGCCATGAAGCCATTAAGCACTGATGTCAATAAAAGTCTATAAGAAATAAGAACTAGACTTCCACTTCCAGGTTTAGCCTGACCCTGCAGATGGTAGCTGCCACACTCTTCCCTCTCTGCCCTGATCGCTGCTCGCTTGGGTTTGTACCAAGGTGTGGGTCCTGCCACACGCATCTCCATCCTCCCTGCTTGTTTATATTAAACCATGACTGGGTAAAATATGGAAAGCCTAGAAGCAGGTGTCCCCCTTAGCCAATGACCAAGCTGCTAGGTTTGGTGAGGCTCCTTTCTGGGGGATGTGGGCTTCTGGCTGCACATCGACCACTGCAGGCTCAGCCTCTTGTCCTATGTTGCAACCAGTTTTCCAGTTACAGGGACAAGCGCCTTTGTCTTTATCAGGGCTGCTGAACAGCAAGGCACCTGTACAAATTTTATATGTATTTTAAATTTATGAGATGAAAAAAAAAAAAAAGGAGGGAGGAATGTGAATGGAGCACATTTGCACAGGGGTCCAACTTGAGAAAAAGTGTGTAAATCTGCACTCTTTTCATCCAGCTCTGTTCTCCTCTCAAAGAAAATCCCCAGTGAAATACTATTCAGAAAAGAGTCACTTTCAAATACAGGAAATGACAGTGCTTTTAAAGTGGCATCTACATGCCCCAAATCCAGGGAAATCTTAAAGACACAGCATGAATCTGCTCTCAAAGCACTTACGCCATCATACTTCCAGACATAGAATAAAGATGTATCTGATAGAAAAGTTGTTTGCCAGGGTCTGTGTGCCAAACAGACCCTGACTGCATCCTCTCCATTAAATCAGACACTTCTCTTACAGAGTGGAAGTGGAAGGTAGATCAGCAAGAACTGACTTATACCAAAACAAACACCCGGAGGTGCTATCGGGAAGCACTGGCACGGTGCTTAAGTGATGTGCTAGCAGCAAACAGTCAGGTCATCTCAACATACGCAACATTATCACATCCCTCACCAGCACAGAACAGCTTGTTTTTGTCTGTTTAGAAGATAATTGTCCAGTACTTGTAGCTTTAAATTGTGCTTTTAATAAGGTGCATCAAAGGATGATTCAGTATATTCAGAAGATTTTGGAAAGGAGCATCCACAGCTGCCCCTGGTAGCAGAAAGTCTCTATTCAGAACTGCACCCTATTACTTTACCTTGTCCATCTCTGAAGTTGCCAATATTTGCAAAATTTCTGTACCAGATTTTCCTCACTGTAACAAATAGCTCTTATTTTGGCCCTTTGTTACGTACTATTTCTCCCCAGCTAATTCTTTTTTTTTAGAAAGAAAGCAACCAAAGGGTCGTCTTCCCCTCCACTAACCTTTTTATCCATTTCCAAAGACTCTTTCATTTACCTGGGCTCCCTTGCCTGGCTCTTTTACCTGTCCTCCAGCTTCTGTGAAGCACCTTCTCTCCACTTTCTCCCATCTCAACAAATACACATGTATCCTACCAAAAAAAAAAAAAAAAAGGGGAAATTTAAACAGGTACAAGAGCATCACTTTTTCAGATTTTCAGTTAGGCTGGGTATTGGAGCTGCAAACGTTCTGGTCTTCCGTTCCTCCATCCTCAACCTTTCCTCCCATCTCTTTCTATTCCTGAGCATCCCTCTGTCCTGTTGTTTGCATGGTGCCTTTCCCATACCCATTTTCATTCCCGTCTTTTTTCTTTGACTTGCTGTTGCTCAGGAGTTTCCACCCATCCCTCCACGGTAGCTCACAGGCTAATCAGTCACATGGAGGAAGGTTTGGCCACACCAAGCAGCATGCTCAGCCTCTGACTCTGCTGCCTCCTCCCTTCCCTGGGCTGGAGGCAGAGTGTGTGCTACATTTGGGATGAAGGTTGGGTTTGATGATCCTAGAGGTCTTTTCCAACCTTAATAATTCTATGATTAAAGGGGTGTCCACCAAGCCATAACCTGGGTTTCAGACTTCTTTCCCTGCACCTGGGTTATTTATTGCCACCTGACCCAGCACCCCAAAACAGAGGCTTCGGAGGAGCCAGTGCCTTGAACCTCTGCTCCAATATTTGAATTTTTCTTGTTTCTTCCCTTTTCTACTCCTGCTTCTCAATGCGTATCTCAAGTGGGTCCTGCAGCCAAGTGGTCCTGCAGCCACTTTGCTGCACGCCCACTCCCTCGCCAGATGCTGCCAGCACTGGGGCCACACACATACCAATTCTGTGTTAAAATAAGGGACAACTGGTGAAGGACAGACCCAGCTTTACCACCACCCGCTCCTGCTTGTGGGGATAAGCACCTCACTGGCGTGGGCTCTGCATCTGTATTACTCTGCCTTTGTTCATAACTCAATCCTGCCAGCCTCTGAACTATTTTTATTGCTCTCCTCTGAATAATTTTCAATCTGTCACTATCTTTCAGGTAATGTGGTGCCCATAATTAAATACTGCAGGCGCTACTGCACCAGAGCCATATGCAGACGGACTATTACCTTCTTGCGCTGTGATGTGATGTCTTTAGCCCCAAATCAAATTGGCCTTTTTTTGCTGCCATATCTCAAGGCAAACTCATGTCTAATTTACTCCACACTATCATCTCTAGATCTCTTCCAGCATTACTGCTTCTTGGGTTTTTATCACTGATTGAATATCTGGGGTTTAGATTATTTTTTCCACAAATGTAGTAGCTTCTATTTTCTATGTTGAATCTCATTCTATTCTCCACTCATTTTTCCTGCCTTTTCAGATTCCTTTATATTATTTTGCTCTCATCTTTGGGATTTCCAAATCCACCCAGCATAGTGCAGTTTGCACATTACATTAACAAACCATTCACCACTTCTTTTAGATCATTAAAACAGCAGGTAAATAAGATCCTCATTCTGCAAATCATTTCAGCACATGCTCATAGCCTTTAGAAGTCTACAGGGCTCAGGTATGGGATGAAGTGCATATGGGTACTCTCATTAGTCTGGTTGTAATAAGGAGAGCACTCTTCAAGTTTGAAGTGAGGTAGGCATTTGTGGTGGGGCTGTAGCAGAGAGGGACAGGGTGACATGGGGCAGAGGAAAAGATGCACTGAGTATCACTGGTGTCCATCATGGGCTGCCAAGTGCATCTGCACATCCTCACTTGTGCTGCCGGAGCTTGTGTCAGGGTCTTGCCCTGTTGAGATGCCACCAGAGGCTCCCCTAGATCAGCTGGTTGCCATTCCTATGTTCTTTCTGCTGAGAGATGTTCAAAACCATGTCAATCTGAATTAATGTTGGGAGTAAGATGCCGGGAGACAGCAGTGACTGTTTTATTAAAATCCAAGGACCCAACTGAGCAGTCCTGAACTGTGCTCACATGGATAATCCCACATATTTTGACAAAAGCCTCAGACTTGAATTCACAAATTTTCTATTTTTATAAAAAGGAACTCAGTGTTTGCAGGTGAAGATTCACTTTTCACAAATCCATGCTCCTTGTTTGCTCTGTTAACCTCTAAGTGCCTGATTCCGCTGAAGCCAACAGAAAGATGCCCTTTGGCTCTCAACATCTTCAGATCTGGCTGCAAGGATTTATCTGCCTGGAGAAAAAAGTCTGGAATATCTACAGTGAAATAAAAATGGTCCCAACATTTGAAATACATTTTCTGGATAATCTACTCTAAAGTAAAAGGCATTTGGTTCTGGAAAACTCCACTCTGAAGATAAGGTGGTTATTTGGAACCAAACCCTCATTTATCTGGGGATCTTGCCCACATAGGGAGGCACTCCAGAGCAGCTATTTTTTAGTCTCCTTCTTTTTATTCTTTTTTTGGCAGAAACACTTATTTTGGCCAATTTCCCTATATAGACAAGCCCAAACTGATGTTTCGCTTGTTTGTTCCTTGACTCGAATTGGTACAGTAGATCTGTTACCCTTACCAGAAAACAAGCAGGACCCGCCTTCTTCTGGTATCATTAACATTTTCTTCCTAATTTTTCTACAGCTCTTCATCTTTCCATTAAGAAAAGAAAAGACATTGGCAGAGCTTTAGGAAATTTGTTAGCCAATTCCCTTAGAGGTGAAGAAATCCAGGTTAGGTAGTTTATATATGGTCGTATTTTGTAGACTCAAACTGACGTGCCTTATTTATTCCGTGCGTCCTTAAGAAATTCCAGTTCAGATCCTGTAGATATGTGAGTAAACAGGTTTGTTGTAGGACTACTTGTTAAAAGCCAGCTTTAAGTATATTTGTAAGAATATTTTCAGAAACTAAACTGCCATGTTGAAGAAGACAGGCTGAGGGCAAGCTGGCTTCTGATGGGGACCTTCCACCCACTTGCACCAGAAAGAGCAATACAAACCCTGACCTGTCTGTCCACTCAGATGAACCCACATTGCCTCAGGTTTGAGGAACAAATGCTCACAGTGAACAACTCAGCATCGATGCACACTTCACAAATAATATTTCAGAAAACACTGCGCAACAATATGTAATAACGGACGTCTCAGAAACCTATAATACGCTGTCAGGTAACCTGTGACCAAAAAGCAGAAAAAACTCGAGTTGATAATTTGTTACACTTTTTTCCACTGTTTTTATGCTTGTTTTTTATTTTACTGAGTTTTCCGAGCTTCCTACAAAAATCGCCTCAAATTCTTTTATTTATAGATTTTTTATTTTAAAGTTCATCAGTCCAGCCATTTTTGATTTACTCTTAATTTAATCCCATTCTAATTAATTAATGGGCCTACTGTCTCTCCAGAATGTCTCTTCCCTTTGATACAGGTTTTAAAGCCCTTTTAAACTTCTTTGGCTAGCTTTAAATTCTTTTTTTCCCCTTATCCTTATTATTTCCCCTATAATCCCTAACTGAATTTGAGTATGCTTGTTTGATTCCTTCCCCTGCCCCCTGTTACTTTCTCATTTTGACTACAGCTTTTTTTTTTCCTCCTTTTTTTTTAATTAAAAAAAATTAAAGCCTCAGATCTTTGTGCAGTCCCTTATGAAGCCACATTGGCCGCTTCTTGTTCTCTCCGTTCTTCATTTTGAGAGGAGCAGGAGTCTCTTGCAGCTTAATTATGGTTTCTTGCAGAAGTCCCCCTGCTTCCCCTTGTGCTGGTGGCTGTACAGTATTCCTCCTCCTCCTCCTCCTCCGCAGACTTTTGTTAAATACAGTATGCACGGTGCGTACCAACCTTTTAGATCTACCAGATTTCTCCCCCGCTGATATATAAAAATACCTGCCTATGGATTTACATCTAGGCAGGTTTTTTGCTGTCCCTCGCCTTGTTTCCAGTATTAAATCTGCTCCCAGAAGGACCAGGGGATGGTGCTCCTTTTGTTAGCTTCAGTGTTTGATTTTTTTTAATTGTTTTGCAGCAAACGCAGCTACCAGTTACAATCGATCCATGGCCAACATTTTGGAACATTTTATATATTTCACCCAAATATAGCTGAAACCAGGGCCAGGTTCTGCAGAGGGGTAGATCTTTGCAGCCCTTTACTCCCTTAGACCTGCTTTATGTAGGCAGCGGATGTGGCTCAAAGTTCCTCAAGACACTTGGGAGGGATTTCAGAGCCCTTCTAATTTTCCTGATAATATTGGCACTCCTGGGTGCTCGTTTCCTGGTAGCTTAATTTTTTTTTTTTTCTCTATATATAAACCTGCAAATGTTGATAGCTTGAGTTTCTGGAATCAACTCTCAGTCCTCATGAAGCTATTTTAATTAGAATGGGAGGGCTCTGTTAACTAAAAGTGGAAGAAATATTGATCTGAGGATGCTCTGAATTGTGCTCAGCTTAGTGAGCATCTTATAACTTCTCGTGAATGCTGAAATAAGAAATTTTAAATAGAAGGGAGGGTTTACTATTTTTTTTCAATTTTTTTTTCTCTTTTAAAATCTTTTTTCTTTTTTTTCTCTCCCCTCCCATTTTTTTTTCCCCTCATCACCTACTATAACCACGTAAAATCTCTAATTCTTGTAACTGTAACATACCATGTTGCCAGCCACCCTTTTCACAACATGCACAGAAACCCAGGAGGTTTATAATATCTTCCCCATCCCTAAGCCCACACCGGATGCCTCCCAGTCCTATCCTATTTATTTACATCCACTTGGGTTTAGTTCCTTGCTCTTTTTCTCCGTAGAGCCTTCACCCTCTGGTTTCCTTTGAGCCGCCTTTCATGCCAGCAGACTCTGGCCGGTGAATTGTTTGCCCGGGATAGGGGAGGCTGAGCCAGGCTGAGACGCATTTCCTCTTGTCATGACAATTGTTCGGACTGTTCGCCACTTCACGCTCGGATGAGTTTTTCTCTTGGCTGCCCATACCGCCTCAGTTGGCTCTCCCGCGCCTCCTGGGCTCAGACACATCCCAACACGGCGCTGCTTTGGCTTCTCCTTCTGTGAGGCTTTTCCTCTGCCTTCGCAGTGGAGTTTTGGCCATTTGGGGTTGGGGTTTTTTTGCCATCCTCTGCCAGGCTTGGGGGTTTTTGCCCTGGCGTCAGTGTTGTGCGGGCTGCCCCGATATTTCCCAGTCCTTCTACACTTTTATTTTATTTCATTCAATGTTGGCACCATATGGCAACTATGGCAACTGAATATATAACCCCATTCAGTTTCTGACTCCAGTCTGGCATATTAAAGGGCTCCATGCTCTGATCTGAAGGAAAAAAAAGTGAATCCTACAGGACACAGTGGTAGAGAAGTTCAAATAACACTTAGCTGCCTGTAAAGTTTCCCTTTTCTGACACGTCAAGCAGGAAAAATGGAGGACAAATATATTTGACAAGGTTTCACATAGGGCAAACATAATATATGATATTGAAAGTGTAACAGGTTAATTTGAATTAATAATACAATTATAGTATATGTAAAATCACAGTATGTTTAAGGCCCATCAGTAACATATTTGTGTTTGTTTTTGTTTCATTTTATTTGCAAAGAAAGCTGGAACCCTTTGCTTCTAGAAAGCCAGCTGCTAATATAGCAGCTGGCTAATAAAGGGCAGAAATAAATGTCTGAAGGGAATATTTAAAAGCATCCTGGTGCCTTAGGGACATGTTTCAGTTGGGACACATCATTTATTTAACCATTTTCAAAAGTTGCGACTGTCGTGCACACTTGCCCACATGAGTAGTTTTACTTGTGAGCTCTCTTTGAATTCAAGTTAAGGTTACTCATGTGCATAACTCTCTTCAAGACTGGGCCCTACGGCTGTTTCTTTCTCCTGAAAAGATACTGAGGGAACTAATTTTTCTGATGATTAATCTCAAACACTGCACCTGCAGTGCCTGTTTTCACTTGAATGAGGAGAGATTGATTTATCTAGCTATCTTTCTGTCTGTCTCATTATCCATCTCCTGTAGCATCTCAGTACCTCAAAAAATGAAGACAAACTTATCTTCCCAATAGCCGTACGAGGCAGGGCAGTATTATCTCCCCTTGCCAGATGGGGAGATCAAGGTAGGAAGCAGCAAAGTGATATGCCTGAGGTCATGCAAGAAGTTGGTGGCAGAGTCAGACAATGCAAAGAGCTTTCCTGACTCCCAGACCCATGCCATAATCCCAGTGCCATCCAGGCTGCATTTTAGATCCTCTGAAAATGATTAATAAATCCTGCTGCTCAAATTCCAGCTCCTGTTTATGGAGGAGCAAAACCTCACTGTGGTCCAGCATGACTGATTTCCCACACTGCTACCTGAGCAGAGAGCTGCAAAACACACAACCCCTGGCCAGGGAGCTGTGCAGGGGCTGGAAGAAAGGAGCAGTTTCTCTTACTCTTTAAGAATAAGAAAAATATCACTGTCAAAGCTAGGATAAAAGGTAGACATCTCTTGAGATGTCTACCTCTGATCCCCTGCAGGGTGGAGCTCTATTTAGGGAGGAGCAGCAGGATGGGAGGTGAGCACAGGGGGCTGCTTGGAGACACCCCAGCTGTGAGCATGGCATGGGCAGAGAGGCCATGCCATGGGTTGGGGTGTCCTTTAGATGGGTGAATATGTGAGGGGTCAGCTGGGAGAAGGGTGCTGATGGACCCACAACAAGTTTCCACCACTTGGCCCAATGGCAGCCTCAACCTGGCACACAGGGAGCTGAGGAATATGTTCAGTGGTCATGCTCCAGTGGCTGAAAAGCGATTTGGTCCTGACCATGCCATGTGGAAAGCCCTTGTGGTAGCTACACTTGACACAAGGTTTTTGCATGATTATTTCAATGTTCATCGGTGTGATTCCCTGCCAGCACTGAGATTTTTCCCTGAAGACATACAGTCTCATATGCATTCCAAGGTGAACCAACAGAGAGCAGATCTAGGGTGAGGGACACCTGTCCCGGTGAGTGGTTTGCTGAATACCCAGGGAAACTTGGGTTTCTTGCCTGACTCCAAATCACACCTTAATCCAGGCTCCCCATAACATCTAGGGATGACCCAGACACTGGCCATCCCTGGTGCTTCCCATCCTACTTGTCCAGCTCCAAACTGCTGGAGTGCAGCTCTGACCTGCTCCAGACAGCACCTGGCTTCACAGTGATCCCACCAGGAGCACACCATGAGACAGGCCGTCTGGCAAATTCTCAGGCATCCCAAAGTCAGTGCACAAGATATTTTTGTGGATATTGGGAAAGGTGGACACAAGCTGGAACACTGAGCCTGGGGCAGAGCCACCAGCCTGCCTGCAGAGCTATTGCCTGGACAAAGGCAGGTGACAGCGGAGCTCAGCTCTGGCAGGTGACACCACTGCAATTGCAGGCTTGCCAGGCTGAAAACCTACAGCAAATGTGCAAACAATTAAATTTCAAAAGCACCAGCTTTAATTAACTTTTTTGCTGTCCTGCTGCCCAGTAGCACCTCTTTTCCCAGCATCACACTGCGCTGGCCACCAGCTGATGGAGGTGGCACCATGGCCAGCTGGGTATGACCAGTGTGGCTGTTGGGGATGGCAGAGCTTACAGAAAAGCCAGCTTTGCCCTCTTGCCCTAACCCCAGCCAAATTCTGGGGTGTGTCCCTGATGAAGCCATTTTAGGGGGCACCAGACAAGGAACAGGCTCACGACAGGTTTATTTTTCTGGACATGTCAGCTCCAGTGCTTTTTACAGGACTAGAAGCATGGAAGATCTCACTGTTCTTTTTTTTCTTAATGTATATCTTAATGTGCAGTCGATGGGGCTAGTTATCTTGTCAGGGGCCGGGGGCAAGCAGGGGGCTGATGGGCGACAGCAGCCAGCAATAGTTCTTCACACGCCGCTTTGTAGTGTGCACCCAAGTATTACAAGCCTGAGTCCAATACAAATAAATAATTAAGCGCATTTCCTGGGGCAAGAAAAAGAAGACTTGGAGCTGTGGCGAGAATGAATAAGTGCGAGACCTCTAGACCTGCAGCGCACGCACACAGCGTGTGACTGACAGTGGGTTTCTTGCAGCCACCACATCAAAAGACTCCAGAAAACTGCTGTGCTGGGTGTCACAGTGAGGTGAGGCTTTGGCCCCGCCAGCTGTGCCAGAGGAGGGGACCCGGCAAGGCAGGGACTGTAATGCAAGCTGGGGGACTTGGGAGTTTGAGCACCCCTAGGAAACTTTGCTGTGCTTCAGATGGTGCTATCGATTTTAGCATGTCGGGCTTTGAGTGAAGAGGGGGATAAATGTGTTCCTCTCCTCTAGCTTCACAAGTTGCTACCTCAACCTCCAGGCAGGACCTCAACCTCCAGGCAGGACCCCAACCTCCAGGCAGGACCCCAACCTCCAGGCAGGACCCCAGGGGAGAGAAGCAAGTTGTCACCTGTGTCCCCATGGGGCTCCTAACTCACTCCAGAGCCGGCTCTCCTCCTGTCTCTCACCCTAGCACACTCACTCATCCTATCCCACTCCTGACAGGACTCAGGGCCCCTTTATTTCCTCAGAAATATTGGCGCAAGCCTTAAGAAAGGAGGGAGCTCTAATCCCTGGCACTGAAGGCTCTCCCATCATGTAGGCTGCTGTGCTGGGGATGCCCCGTGCCTGGGACCACTGCTTGGCACATGGTGCTCTCGGTATGCTGGGAAAATGGGTCAGCATAAAAGGCATCTTTTTCCAGAGCATGCCTGAGATGCCTCCTAAATTTGTTTCCAGTATGTAATACTGAGTGGGCATGGCTGGGGCATGGGCAGCAAGAAGGTTCTACCACACCTGTGTGCTCAGCTCACTGCTTCAGAGGGAAGGGGCCAAAATTAGGCTCCCAAAATCTTCATCCATTGCCCCAGCCAAGCTTTTTGGGGCCAGCTGGAGTCTCTGTAGAGGTTTCTCTATTTTGGAGAATGTCACCTTGAGAGCGAGGTCTGCATCTTACAGCAGGGTGATGCAGCACAAAATGCTCCCAAGGCACTGCTCAGGTCTGCAGATTCACCACCAGCTCCATTGTGGGACTGCTGAAAAACGAATCCCTGAGATCATTCTTGGAGTTTGCGTTTTGGCCTGTTCTTTTCCAACAACCTGAATTTTTTCTCTTCTCTCCCTCTAAGTTAGTTTAAACTTACCTTCTATTTAATTGCCTTTGAGGATCTTCTTTTTGATTTTGTAAATAACTTTTCTCACATTTTAGAGGAAAAGAAGGGCGGCTCAGTGTTTTCTGCATGCCTCAGCAGATGCTATCCTGCCGCCAGCACTACTGTCATGGTTGTCTGGGGAAGGGGCAGTCAATACTTGCTTAGTTTTTAACAATTTTGCTTGTACCATTTTTTTTTTTGAATGAAAAAATACTTTAAAAGGTCATTCTTGACAAAAAAAAAATCCCAATAGTATACCATTTTCCCTAGTACACCTATAACTCCTCTCTGCTCATGAGTTCAACTGGTTTGGGTTTTCCCCTCTCCAGGTCCTGGTACCCCTTGTGCCTCGTGCAGCCAGACTCTAAACTCTGACCCACACCAGGCCTTTTCTACCTCTTTTGCTTATTCTTTTAATATTTCCTCACTCCTCATGGCTTCATGACTCTGTCCTAGCCCTTCCCTTCTCCTCTAAAGCCTGGCTTCTCCACAGACTTTCCCTTTTTGCTTCTCCCTGGGGTTTCAGAGCCTTTCCCAGAAAAGACACAAGCACTCGGCAGGAAACAAACAACTTGGAGGGAACAGCAGCACAGAGTCTTAATTTCTAGAAAGGGCAGGGACCAAGCCTGAGCCCTTTAGAAATTCATGAACCTTGGAGTACGTGGTACTGGCCAGGCTATGTAGTGTAAGACTGTTCCCCAGCTCTGCTTTAGTTAGATCTCTGTTCTTTGCCTTAATTCAGAAGCCTTCACATGGTGAAGAGCAATTTACTTCAGGGATTACACTTCAATAACTTCAAAGTTGCCCTGCTGATCATGACCTGGAGGAGATTTCTTGGAGGTAACCACCTCCAAAAAGAAGTAAGTCTGCAACCTGTCAGTGAAACAGCCACTGCAAAATTGCTTTGCCAGAGTGAGCAATGACACATGGCCAATACTGCACATGAGCACAGCTGGGACCGCAGTTTTGCTAGACCAGAGGCTGGCAGAAGAGGTTTCTGCTTCAGGATGGGAGGTGGGACCCCTCCCTGTGATACAAGCAGGTTTAGAAACCAGAAGACATGCACAATATGCGTATCTCTGCTTCTCACTCTCTCCTTTCCTACATGGGTTCACCTGTGCCACAAACTCTGGGAGACCTGGACTGAATAACCATGAATCCAAGATGCTTCTTGCACCATCAGCTGCAGAAGAGAGAGGTGGGTCTCTGCCAGGCACTACTATCCTGCTCTTCTTCAGTTTATTCAAGTTTCGACCAGTAAAAGTTGTTATATCTGGTGACACACCTATCCAAAGATGCTGGTACCTTGTTTGAAATAAGAGGTTGTCCCTGATTGTTCCCAGGAGTGAAAAAATTGGCCTAGAGGAAACTTGTCCAGGCAGAATCAAAGAGCAGCAGCCAGACTGAAACTGGGATTTTCAGTTTAAAAATGAAGCTGAATCTTCCCTAAATGCACACACACACAAATTCTTGCCATGGAGGCATAGGAAAGCACTTGTCTGGAGGATTTGTACGAGGTACTCCAAAACACGTGTCCTCCTGACAGTAGAACAAGTGCAAGATGAAATAATGGGAAGCCAATGAGGTTAAATGCAAGCAACAAACTCTGTCATCTAGAAATTTGTGGTATGAGTATAAAGTTATTTTGCCTGTTAGAATGCCAAATAAGATGATACCAACCGGCAAGATGTGATCTCACAGATTTGATAGTTGTTTTATGGACTCATAAGTAGTCTACGTTTATATGGAACATGAGACAAATTTCCTTAAAAAGTTGTTAGCAGTTTCTGAAACTGTTGTTTACAAGCCCTGATAAAGTAACAAGGAATGGGTAGAGAGAAATTAGCCCTACCTAAATAATAGTGCTGGATAGTGGTACAGCGATTTAACATATGTCCATCAACATCAATCAGTCTAGGCTCTAGGTAAGAGGATGCAGAAGCTTGTTGATTCCATTGTCAGATACCTCTGCCTGACACCATTCAATCTTTAGGACCCACAGCTTTTCTCTGTGGAAGGGCTTATGTCTTCTGAAACTAGAAATGTCTCCGTGGCCAAGATGCTTCTGATCGAAATGATCTTGGGTTTGCTACAGAAGAAGCAGAAGAGCTGTTTGTTGAGATGGATATTGAGATACAAGGTCTCAGAGGCACAAAAAGCAGAACTAAAGTTGAGAAATTGCATTCTTATTGATTTCTGTGAGATCTCAAGAAAGGAGTTCCATCCAGAAGGAAGCTTGGAGGTCTCCTGTCCTGGAGCAGAGCTGGAGGGGCTTTGTGTTTTCTTTCACATAAGTAAGTTTTTTTCAAATCTTTCTGTAGGAGACAGAAGTGGAAAAACACACAAAAAAAGAAAAAACTTACCCTGGGTATTCTAGGTATAATTAATTCATCATCCAAGGTACAATCCTGAACAAGAGCTGCTAGAGATGGGATCCGGTGCTGAGAAGATTGTTCCTAGATCTGGCTACTCGCAGACAAGTTCATGTTAATATGGACAATGTTAATATGGACAATGTCCATGAAGTGTCAGTTTAAAACATCTGCTGATTTGTTCTTAAGTTGAACAAGAAAAGCCCCAGATACTGGATGAGTTGCTTTGGTTTGGTAATAAAGTTTTATACACATAACTCAGCTCTTCATGCAATGGTATATAACCTACCATTTCCAGGAATCATCCATTCTCTAAAAGTCTAAGATAACTCCTACTTTCTGTCTGAAGCATCTCTTAGAATAACCTTCAGTAGTAAAGAACCATGAAGAACCTGTCAAAATAGAAGAGCTTAGATTTTTTGAGATGTGTTTTAAATAAACTTGTGTCCTACTGAGGCTGATGCATTTCTTATGTTCAGATTTAGGGAAGTCAAATTGAAAGCGTGGAAAATAGCAAGGCTCTTGAGGAAGAAACTGTTGTAGTCAGAAAACTTATTTGGACAATTAGTCCATGAGAAAAATGCTTTCTTGTAACCATGTCAAGATGTGGGGTTCATTTCTCCTTTGGGAGCATCAACAGTAAGTTCAGCCAAATCTCTGAAATTTTCCTGGTACAAAACAAGTCCCATCAAGAAGAGAATTGGGCACTTACAGTATTTAGGAGAGTAATATGAATGTCACAACATGTGCCACAATTCCTTGAAGTTTCTCTGGAACTAAAAGAGAGTATACACTACCTGAAAGGTGTTCTGAATATCATCTGGAGTTGTTCTTACAAACGTTAATCAAAAGCTGTGGCTTATACAGAGTCTGAAAAACCTGAAAGCACTGCTGTAAAAGGTAACTCACCATGAGGATTTGAAGAGCATCTTAGAATAATTCCGGTGGCTCCAGACCACACTGCTGTAAGCAATGCTCTAGCTACACACAGGTTACATCCAAGGTACCACCAAACTTTAGCTAGATGCTTTTCTTCCTTAAGTCATCCATTAAAAAACCACCAGCAGGATAAGTCTGCCATGAGGTCATTCAATCATTCCTCCCTTACTGCTTTTGACAGCTAAAAGTGTCTGGAAAACAATTCCCCCTCTGTGTTTCATGTGCTTAGAAGTTATTCTTCCTAATTTCTTGCACAGTCAAGACAAGATCTTGTTGTGTATGGGGCAGGTAGCAGTACTATCCATGCAGACACCAATTTATTGCTGTGAAGTATAAAAGAAGCTCACAAACTGGCTTTCCTTGAACTGTAGCAGCTTAAGTCTTGTTGCCATTGCTGAAGCTCATCAGGAAATCATTTGAAGGGCTCAAAAGTTAAGAATCTGTGTTTTCATCTGGATGCAAAGGTGAAAGATCAGATGGCTGATCTCAGCTATTTGTGTTTTGTCTTTTTGCCATCATGTTCAAATGAATTAAGGAGCTGTTCATTCAGTTTCATGAGAGCTGGGCTTTCTTAGATGTATCCAGGGTTGTTTACAGGCTTTTCAGGAGAGATGGAAGATACTTCCTGAAGAGGAACAGCCAGAGCTGCTGACATTCTTTGTTATTTCTATCACAGCAATATTTCAGGAACCCCCTGAAATTAGACAGCCCATGACATTAAGTTTTGTGCCAATGTGTAATACAAAACATGAGCTGTGCCCTTACTATTTGAAGAAAGACGATAGGTGGATACAATAAGCAGATTGGACAGAAGGATGGAGGAGGGAAAAAAGATGAAAAGCAAGATGGAAGTAAAGTCCACAATGACTAAGGAAGATACAGCCTTCAAATATAAAACAGAGCAACAGACCAAGCCCTACATATCTATCAGAGAAGAGAAGCCAGGAATCTCTCAAATACAAAAGTCTGGAGTAATTGTGCACTTCATGGAAGAGCTGTGGAGAAACATGGAGGAGGCACAAAACAAATAGCAAGTGCCATGGCCACCCCACGAGTACTGCAGCTGCCAGGCCTGCACCTCTGCCCAGAGCAGAAACATGCTTAAAGTGATGCCACAAAACACATGCTTGTTTGTAGAGGCTGAGGAACCTCTCCCACCACGGAAACTTTGCAGTCAGTTAGAGGTGAGTGCCTGCTCGTGCCTAGAGTGCATCCTTCCTGGTGTCCCAGCCTCCAGCTCCCACTAAGGAGAGAGCAGCTCTCTCTTATTCCACTGAGATACTCCAAGGCTTTTCCCCAGTACTTGTAAAACCCTCCACAGTGCAGCACCTCTGGGCAGAAACAGACTGAGAAAATTCCCCTTAAGGGGAAGGATTCTTAACCTAATAAGACTCCTCCATGGAGAGAAGATGCAACTTTCTCATTCCTTACAGGCTGCGGGGCGGGAAAGGGCTGCAGGCAGACAGAACTTCATGTCTGTCCCTTTTTTGAGCCTGGAAGACAGCAGACAGGCGGGTTTCCTGGGAGTTTAAGGACTGACTGTATAGGAGAAGTAAAAGTATGGGGAAAACAGAAGAGTCACTCATTTTGGGGAGATGAGGCAATCTGAAGTTAGGATCTACCTTGTGCACAATACTGTGCTATTGTAAGAGAAAGCTTTGTAACTGCAACCCTTGTGGAGTTCACATCTTTCCCAATCATTCTCACTGCTCCTGAGTGTCCCCAGCACAAGGGTGGCTCAGCCCAGAAGGATCTCGACTGTCATGCTGCCCTGAAACATCCTGGCTGTGCTCAACACCACAAGGTTATTTCTCAGACTAGTTTTGAGCAGCTACTAGAGCCCTGACATTCATTATACGAAAAAGCCCATAGGTGAGGAGAGGTTGCTAGTCATCCTGGAAAGTGAGCACAACTGGAGAGACTGTCAGGTGGGAATGAAGACCAGCAATCCATGTAAACTGTGACCTCCTGCTGTGCTGCAGTCCTTCCCTCACTTGGGCCAGTGTAATCAAGAGCTTTTAAAAGGAGAAAGAAATTGTTGATTTTGGTGCAGCACGCCACAGACAATCTTTCAATGCAAAGTTTCATGATAGCCTACACCATGGAAATATAAAGACCATTACAATAACTAATAATGAAAGTAACACATCTACAACCCAGTACCTATGTCAGATGAAGTAATGTAGTGCAGAGAATCAGGAGTTGGACAAGGAATGAGAATATGGAATTTATAGTCCCCTTTCTACCAAATTTTGTCTCTAATCCTTGTTATTTTAAGTTGTGGGTAAAGATACTTATTCATCCTGGTAAGGTGCTTTGGCATGTTTGGGTTGCTCTGATGAAAAGCACAGTCAAAGGCTGTATGAACAATGACTCAGGTGCAGAAAACACCAAATATCTTTTTATGGTCTTACCTGGTCATAAAAAGTAAAGCCTTTGAAAGTAAAAATAAAATTACCCCGAGAAAACCAACCTCACATATTCCCACTCCCTGGGAGTCCTCCCAGGCTGCACCATCCCCTCTGAGACCCTCTGCTCCTTCATGGGTGTAAGGCACCGCTGGGAGGGCTCAGGGAGAGATGGTGGCTTCAGTTGAAGCCTTGAGGCCTATTCCAGGTAGGTGCGTGTTAAAGCACAAGCTGAGTGTTAGGGTTTAATTATGCACGGGAAGCTTCTTTAGGAAAGGCAGATTTACAGGCTGAGGGTTGAGGGACAGCAACACCACCTGAACTGGAATTAAGCCCAGGGGACTGGAAGGAAGGAAGATGCTTGAAATCATACTATCTACCAAATCTAGACACTCGGTTTTATATTCTGAAATTCGGTGGTAAAGGGAGAATTAGGAGGGAAGAACACACATGAGGTATGTTGACAACCAAAGGCTCATAGGAGGCACAGCTCCGGCTTCCCCCTACCTTTAGCCACATAGGCATAAGGCACCTAGAGTCTCATGCAGTCTGCTTGGGTGCTCTCTTTGCATCCATCAGTCATAAATTTCACAGATTAGGAACGAGACTGAGTCTTCTTCTTCTTCTTCCAGGAGAGCCAGGAGTGTCTTGCTGGATGAAACAGGGTACATTTTACAGTTTACAGTTCACTTTGCATGCCACAATGGGCAGAGTCGTATGCAGCAGGCTGGGGGCACAACCACACTGTCCTGCTGCCAGCCTATGTAGCTGAGCACAGCAGAAAACCCCTAACTCAACCAAACACAATGGAGAATTATTCAATAGCCATCAGGATATAGCTTACACAGAGAAAGAAGTCGAGACAAGTCTCCGTCTCCTTCAGCACTAACAAACAGCCATTTAAACACCATTTTTTGGACTCAAATAACACTTTTAATAATTTACTGTCCCTGTGGAGACCCAAAAAGATGGCTGTGTGGTTTAGACCTGGACATAAAGCCAAAGGTGGGCAGGTTGTTTAACCTCTGCCCATTCTCAGCCTGTGAAAATGAAGGAGCAATATTCCATCTGGTACGTGGTGTCAGGGGTATGAGTTCCAGGTGAATTAACTCTGCTGGTTGTACAAGGGCAAGCACATGGGATCCCGAGCCTGACCAGGCCTGAGAGCCACTCTTCTAACATAGTTCATAATGATTAATGATAATAATGAAATTCAAAGACAAAGCAGCCCAAGATAGCCGTGTGACACACTTTGCACAGTGCTTAACTTTCATTTTCCCACACTTCACAAGCACCAGCATCACACTGAAAATTACATCCCAAACCTTGGTCCTGCTCAACAGCAAATGGTTGGTGCTGACCTAATTTTTGGTGTATTTTCGGTCTGAGCAGCGGCAACTTGGTGCTGCTCCTGTGCTTCTGCAGTGCTGACACTGGCTGGACCTCAGGCCTGATCACAGGAATTAGCAGAACCAATCAACACACACAGTCAGATATATACAGCCCTGCTGAGCACCAAGGCTTTCTGAACTCTCACCTTTGCTCATGTCACATTTAATATGACAGGGAAGATTTTATATATATTTTTTTTATACCATTTGAGAAATGCTGCCATATCGAAATCTTTTTTCTTTCTTCCTTCATTAATGTCTGTATCACCTCAAGGGTTGTTATAATTCCTTATTGGCTGCTCTTCCAGAATTTGCTTTAAGAGAACTTCAGCTAGTTTTGAATGCGAGTGCAAGGTTAACTAGAAATCGAAAATGTCACGAACATGCTGGATATACATCCCTTCTGCTTCCCTGCCACTAAGCCAGCTTTTCATAAAGTTTGAAACTGATATTAATATTTAACTTTTAACTCACAAGATCTTCCATGGTCTCAGCTCTGCTTAATTAGCTGACATTTAGCTCCCTTTATTCCACGGCACACACCTAGGAGTCCTTGGGTACCAGTTTATTAACATTCCCCAAAGTAGATTGGAGCAGGCGGTTACCAGAGCCTTTATCAATTGCTCCCGAAGGCGATGGAATTTATTGCTGAATGCCATTAAACCAACCAGGTCTGTAAATATGGTTAAAGGCATGAAGACACCCTTGTTTTCCAGAGCTCCTCACTCAGTTTAAATGAGCTTTGTGAATTGGTCTCTCTCTTTCTCTTACGTTCGCATGTAGCCTTATTGAGGCGCTCCTAAAGAAAGACTCTGTATTAACCTATATTGCATTAAGCACAGTTCTGCTGTTAATCAACTCTCTTACAGAGCTATACGCTGCTCCAGCGCTGCTCCAGCATAGACACAGCTGCATGGAAGTTGACAAGTGTAGCAACTCCACCTTGCACTTATCTGCTAATCTTTCATGCTCTTCCCTTACTAAAAGCCTTCCTCCTTCTTATCCAGTCTCAGAAATCCCTTGCTCAGACAATATAAGGTGTATGTGCTGGTTTTACATGTACATTGTGCCCACAGGAACATATCAAGAGCATTTTGCCCCTTGCTCCCTCCCCTACCAGTGGCTGCTCTCCTACTGCCACCTCTACCCCTCTGATGGCAGAGGTGCTCTTGCCCAGTGGGTAACTCCAAGAGATGTGTTCTCGTAGTAACTAACTGTATTCATTCCAGAGCTAAAAGTAAGGATGATTTTCAAAGACCAACCTAATTTAAGATCACTCAGAACTCCATAACCACAATACTAATTACCTACTTAAGCCTCCAGAACAAAGTATGCTGTCCTTGGATGTGTACGCCATAATTACGAGGTATTCCTTACCACCTCTGCTGTAAGAGCCATTAACAGTATTTCATTTAATATGTATCTGGTTCTCCTCATTTCTGGTAAACTTAATATGCATTAGGAACACCATACAAGTTAATATTTTGCTCATAAAATTCTGACATGCTTGTTCTTTATGTCAATGAAACAATGACAAGCAATATACATTTTCTAAAAACTGTATTTTGATGAAGCTATCACAGTATGAGCAAATGTCAGACCATAAAGACAAATAAGAATTAAAAATATGACTAGCAAGCAAACAACCTTGTTTTAGGGCTTATCTTAGTAAACAAAGCACTGATTTTCCCTGTTCAGGATCTTGCTTCATCCATTTTTGGTTCCTCAACAAAATCAATTCAGTGATCTCAACTTATTCAGTGTAGGCCACATTTGAAATAAAATCTGTCGCCAGGAAAGTGCTTTTTGCCTGGTATATTTGGCATAGAAAATTAAATAAACTGTTTTAAACAAAACGTATTAAGAGTCCTCACAAAGTGGGGACCCTCAGTCCCCCCAGGTCAAACGTAACAGCTCTATCCCACGTCAACAGGCTAAAGCTACCTGTTCTGGGCAAGGATCTGGTCCTCCTTTCTTAGAAACGACCTTTACATTTCTCTTGTACTGATAAAAGGCTCAATCATGCCTTTGGATACCTCTCTGACTTCATCAGAGTAGGATGAGATAAACAAGGGAGAAAAGACAGGGCATGAAGTCGGGAGGTATTTCTCTGTCTTTCCATGTAGTTTTTGAGATGCTCATCTCTTGGAGGGAGCTGAGGAGACCAGCTGAGGACAGCTATATAAATATCTGGATAGATGGGGTCCCAAGCAGTTAATGTCATGTCGTATCATATCATATCACTTAATCTGCTCATTCACAGAAGACAGAAGGCATAAATCCTTTCTTAGAGCACTCTTTACTGAGCCCAAGATAAGTTTGGCTTCACAAAGAGCCTCAAAAATTTTAAGTTTGCTTCTCAGTATCTGCTTTAATAAAGCTATAGTGAAACAATCCATTTACCCCAAAGATAAACACCACAGGCCGGTGACAGTACGTATCAGATGTGGTCCACCACAGCACTGCTCCAGTTGCACCCAAGTTACACCAGGATAAGGCTGCCGCTGTATCCAGGGATGAAGCTGGCTCATACTTTATCATTGATGCAAAAAGGAACAGATACAAAAGTCCACTGGTAGTTTTTCACTGTGAAATTCAAAGACAGAATGTAAATGTGCAAGAAAGGCTCTCTTCTGCGGGCCATATATCAATACTATCATCTAGTAGTGTTTTCTCAGCATAAATCACAGTAACCTCAGCGGCTGAATGCACGCATTGAGCATGGCACTGGAGGACTTGTCGCTCAGTAAAACAACCCAGCCAGGTAGCTTTTAGGTCATGATTGTGATCAATTTTGAGGGCATATCAAACAGAGCCTAAGATAGCATTAAAATTTTAAAAAGAGAAGAAAGCTTTACATACTCGCCTGAAATAGTTTACCAGGCACTGGTACACAAAGCACCTAAGTTCCCTCTAATTAGGAAAAAAAAAGAAGGAAACCCCCCACAAATTACTTTCTATTGCATCTTGGTTTGTTTATTTTGATCTTTTGATAATGGTCAGCCACCAGCACTATGCTAGTCTCCTGGATAATCATTTTGCTTTGTGACTGTAATGGGTTTTTCATGTTGAATGATAAAAAGAGGATGTTGGAAAGAGTGAAAATATTTTTAAATTCAGGGGAAAAATAGATTATTAAAAACAATGTGAAAATTAGCTAGACTTCGAAACAGCTGCACAGATTCCCAGCACCTGTGTTCCTTTTATATGACCTGGTAATACGTGTTTTTTAAACACACTTTGGGCTAAATCTTTTCTCTCCACTCAAAAATAAAAAAACATCACAGAATGGAAATAGGAGAGCAATCTAAATATTTCCCATGAATTTGATATGGATATGTATTAGTTTTATGTGTAATATATAAGAAAAAGTTTCCCGCTCTCGCACTTTAAACAGTGCCAGCTGACAGCAGGTTTTGCATATGAGGTGAGCTCAGGACCCATACTGGAGACCACATCTCAGCATAAACTGGCCATTTGGAAGCAGAACGAAGTAGAAAGAGAGTTTAATTATTTGGAAGTTCCTTTAAAAATCAACGTTTATACACACATGAATGAAGGTGTTGAATTGGATTCAGCGTGAAAAAAGTCTTCCTTAAATATTGAAGGCATTTTCATTTTATATAGTGTCGCTGCTCCATGATACTCAAATTATAACTTTGATGAAGTATACTGCAAAATTGTTCTGTCAGTAGGATATGGCAGAAAATATTCCACCCTGAGCAAAACCTTAAGAGTCTATTTTAAAACATAAAACCAGACAATAAATCCTGGTGCAACAGATTTAGGGGACCAGATGTTAAACTGTTGTAGATCAGTATTGCTCTAACGGCTTTTGTGAAGCTCCAACAATTCACACTCACTCAGGAATGGACTGTGTTGGTGAAATATTTAACTTTACAAATATCGTAAAAATCTATGAACAAACTTTAAAATCATGTTAAATATATTAATAGATTTTTAATCAGTGTGGTTTGGTTAGGTTTGTTGTCTTGTTTTTTTTTTTTTTCCCACAGTACAATTCATCGTTTTATATTCTTCAAGTGGTTACTCAATGTGCAGTAAAGGTGATGTATATAATTTTAGAATTTCTTTTTGGTTATAAAGATTACTTTTTCTCTAAATATTGTATTGTTCTGAATGAACTATCTTTGTTACCTTAAAACCACGGTTAAGTAGCTAAAGTCTTTAAAACAGTGGTTCCACATAGTATTGGAGTCTGAAGTAGATATTCTCCCACTTTATCTTGTGGAGACACAGCGAGAACCTGAACTGAGTCCCAGCTCTGGTTGAGATTTATGCCTGAATATTGTATACTGACTGATAAATATTTTGGACCAAAAAAAAGCCCCAGTGATGAAAAGTATAATCCTTGTTCAGAATATTTTGATGTGTTTTTTTTGCCATTTCTTGAGCAAGAAAGCTTTAATTTTAAAAAGTCATTATACTAGTGGTGCTCAGGTTGAGTGAACATTTATGTTTGGATCAGTAGGACTTTGATATGGAAATTTTAAAGGAATGGCTTGTTTTAAGGAAACGACACACATTCCATTAAGCTATTTCACCTTTAAAGGAGAAATATTTGGAAAGTTTCCTGTCTCAACAGCAGCAATAGAAACTTAGCAGCTCTTAGCTATAACTCTAAACTCTTTTCTGGTACAGAAATGCAGTCAAATTGATCATTTGTTCTAACACATGAACTTGAAAAAATAATAGGTTTATTGAAATTATCTTAGCTATCTTTTTCTGCTGGAGCAGGAGGCTCAGTTTTTACAGATTCTAACTCAGATGTTGATTTTGTGAAAATCGGCACAACTGAGATGAGTTCCTTGGGGTAAATAAAAACCTGAACACAGAAATAAGGTCAAACAGCTTTCTCTCTTAAACTCCACACTCTCACCAAAACATTAATTTCAAAATACTTTAATAGAAAACCACTTAAAATGAAAAACAAAATAAGACTAGGGAATGTGGGCACATTTAAAGTTTAAAGTAGAAAATATGGGAGATATCACAATGGCGAAAAATTATTATATAAGGAAAATAAAGATGTTTTCATTATGCTTTACTCTGTAAAATGAGGAACTGGTCTCTCCTTACAACGCAGTGTGAGCAGTAGCCTCTGCACAGGCTCCAAAGGAAGGAAAACTTGCCTGTGATTTACTGGTGTCTTGAACAGTAACATTGCTAAAGGTACTTATTTCTTTAATTAAAAAATACATGTATTTCGAAGTAGAAAAAGACAAGTTTTCTTCTTAAAGCGCTTCCACCACTGGAAGTGTTAAGGTGAAAAGTGAAGCACAGTAAACTACTTCTGCCTATCAGAAAGGAAGAACAGTGTGAGGCATAACCATGACATACTGAAAGTGAGTCAGGCTTTTTTAGAAATACCCATTGAAACAGAGCAAGACAGATTCTAAAAATATAGATTAAAGCAATCTAATCTCAACTCCTGTCCTCAAACATATTAAATAATTCAGGGTCCGACTCTTCCCTTACAGAGCACGGACATGACCCTCGCATCACTAGGCGAGGTGGCATTTTTTGCAAAGCCTTGAAAACGCTCACTCATTTTAATTCAAAAATTATCCCACAATGCTGAGGTCTCTAATGATTTTCACATCACAAAACCACAGTTTATGGAGAAATAGTTGCTAGAAACCCAAGTGAAGAAGAGCTCAAGCCAGGCAGGTTTCACATCTGGCTTTGGGCACTTGCTGGTGCTCCTGTGGCTGGGGTTGGCCATGGATCAGCTGTGGAGAACAGACCCCAGCGTACTGCACCCTACGAAAAATTTAACTCTACCAGTAAACATAGAAAATATCCTGCCTCTCTCTCCAGAGAGGCTCACATTAGTGTTTAAATTCACTTTCCCTTGTCTTCCCAGTATAATCTTATTGTTGCAGCTAAAATCTGGGGGTTTTTTTAATCAAACTTGGTATTTTAAAACAAGGAGTGTCACGGCCCAGTTCTTTAATAAACCCCACTGATATGGATCCTTCAATCCCTTGTAGCGTTCAGGGAAATCTGTGCTCACAGATCCTATTGCAGGGCAGGGGACTCAAAGGCTAATCTCTCTCTCTACTGTTCTTTTTCCTAGTTGCATGGGGAGAAAAATGTGAGAATATATGTAATTCCAGTGTCCTGGGCAGCATTAAACCACAGCTTCGTACCCCATATATTGCCTTATTAACCATAATCTTGCGGAGGGTATTAAGGTAAATGGTAAATGGTTTAAAGGCAGTTTAATATTCTGCACATACCCACAACAGACACTTTAGTTGCTTTTAATTGATGTAGCTGCTAGCTTTGTTAAACTCTCCAGGAGAGTAGTTCTCACTGGGAACGAGCCTCCTAGAAAGTATCAGTTTGCAAAAACACAATAGTTTGAGCAATAAGTGTGCAGAAAGAGACTTCTGGATTTCTTTGCAGTTGAATAAGAACGTTCTGTTTCACTTTTGTATGACTCAACATCGGGTGCCTAAATTACAGCCAAACTTTCCAAACAGCTAAATAAATAAATACATGGTTTAAGGCCCTTTTCAGATAAAATGGCGACCGGAAGATTTTAACCAAACAGAATATTTTTAAAGCTTTGAGCACACACACACACAAAAGATGTAGGAGAAGTCCTGGTGTTACTTAAAGAGTAGCTTTCAGCATTCATAAAAGATGTGGCATTAAATTATTCTCCACTTATAAATCAACTGGCCCTGTTCTACATGTTAGCACAAGCTTTAGCTGGTTTCTGGCTTCTTACTGGCTTTCACATAACTCCATCTAACCCCGAATGAAATGCTGCTGGCATGGCACTGAAGCCCAGCTATCGCAACTAAACATATATATAAACCCAGAAAGAGCACACAGAAAATGATTGCCATCAGCGAAGAAAATTAAAGGGCTCCGCAATTAAAAAAAAAAAATCTCTATTACTCCTTTGGTCTGATTGGCAACTGTACCTCCTATTTGGAGGGGATAAAAAAAGGGGTAATCTCCTTGAAAATTAACTTCTAGATTTTTTTTTTAAGCTTGTAAAAATAGTAAAGGATCTGAAGGTGTGCCTCAGCAGGTTGTGCCTGCCTGTCTAGCACCAAGACTTTTTGCGTGATCAAAGAATACATGACAGCGAACGGATCCATGCTTGTAAATATCAAACGGTTTGATCGTGCTAAAAGACTTTATTGAAGTTTCTCACTTTTTAATCAAACGAGAAACATCCACCTCCAGTAGCCATAAAAAAAGTCTGGTATGATAACAGAATAAAATAAAAGTGCTAAACAGGACTTAGGGATAAAGGGTTTTCTTGCTATAATATGGGACTTCCATTAATGTCATGTTTGTAGGCTGAGAGCAAACTGCAACCCTTATTATTTTATTATAGCACAGTATAAAAAGGGTTTGATTACACCAATATTAGTAAGTCTACAACGGGCCACAAGAAATAAGCCATGTTCATGTTTCCTCCTGCTTTATGGTGAAATCCACAGCATCAAAATCTGCAACTGGTCCGTGGAGAGGTTTTCTATACTATTTCTGTCGCTTAGTATGATAATTTACCTCTCCCCCCTCGAAAAAAAAAAAAAACAAACTTAAAAATGCCTTTCTGAATGAATACACAGAGCTCTGAATAAAAAGAGCCAATAATTTACAGTAAGACGATAAGAGTGTAATATTGCTTTAATATAACGCATTAATGAAAATTGCCATTGTAAGATAGATAAGACCTAATAATATAACTCTCATTGTGTTCTGTGAGTTAGACGCTGTGGTAAGTTATATGTTAGCGCTGCGTGGCTGGCGTGAATCCTGACACAAATTCAAAGACTCACTGTTTCCAGTGCCACCAGAGCCTGAATTTATTTTTGCTTGGAAAAACTCAGGCAGGCACTGCCCTGCTCTGTCAGGTATTACTGTTCTCTGCCAGCTCTTGCCTGCCACAGAGTTCATGGTAACATGTTTTAATTATTTAAAATGCAATTTAATACATTTATTTTTATCCCACTTGATACGTAGAGCGAATTAGCGTAGAAAAAAGTCTCTGTGGCTTTTTTTTGTCTTTATTCTTTAACATACTGACATGTTTTAAATGGGAAATGGGGTGATATGGGGAATGGCAAATTAATTTCTTGCCCTTAGTTTTTGACAGGGTAGCTCAGCATCGCTCTGCAGTGTTCTGCCACTTTTGCAAGCATCTTATATTTGCAACGATGAGGGCTTATACTTCTGTTTATTAAATGGCAGCTTGTTTATCTGTGCTAATTGCCAGGAAGAAAACTAAACTTCTTTCCTCTCTGTGGACCACTATTTATAGCTAGGAAGAGCAGCCCTGCACATATGCAGGGGGGCATTTGTGTGACAGAGGCTAACACGCACTTACAGCAATCCCTTCTGCCAGCAGTGAGGAACCAATTTTGTTGATGTAAGAAAGCTGGATGAGTACACAGTGTAGTTTTTAAACCCAAAATGGGAAAATTCCTTTTCAAAGGAAAAATAAAAAAGCTTTTGAGCAGATCCAAGAAAAAACCTGAAGAATATATTTTTAACAGCATGGGCTTTGATATCAATATTTGCCCACACCTTTGGCAAATATTTTTGTAGTATTACTGAAGATGCACGAAACTGCAATTTGTTCTCCAAAAGGGTTAGAAGCTGCTATCAGGGGAGCCAGGAGGAGAGGGGACTTATCTCTGTCTCCTCTTCTCCGAGAAAAATATCTCTGGAAGATGATGATTTTCCTATGTTACCTCATGGGCCCTTCAGGGTTTTGTTTCTGAAACACCTAGAAAGTTTTTCTGTACAAGTCCCGCTACCAGAAATCCTGCCATCCACTTTGGAGGAAGTGTGTTGTTTTCAAAATAATTTGTTACTTGGTATGTTTGCTCCTCTGGCACAACAGAAAGTAGCTCTGTCACAGCAGATAAGACAAATAAGAAATAGTTGTAAAAAAATCAAACCTGTTCAGGAAAGTTTATTTTTTTGAAATTATTTGTCCGCAGAGATTATAGAGAGAACTTTGTGTTGTAACAGATCGGGTTCTCCAGTGCTCAGCTTTTTCAATATGTCTTAAAAATACACTGATGCTTTTAAACTACATAAATTCATTTCTATGAACTTCTAGTGAGTCGGCTTTCACCAACTTCTAGTACTTTTTATGGGCTCTGTTTCTTGCATCCCCAAGATTGCTTATAGCCTTTAAACCTCAAAAACACATTCCAATATTTACAAGAGTTGATTCTAAGATCATTATTTTCATGCATATTCTATGACTAAAGGCAGCATATTGAGGAAGGGTAATCCAACTTCTTTTATAATCTCATAGTAGTTAGTGCCATAAGCGATGTGCTTTTTAGATTCAGAAATGAATATAAAAGTTTTAAAAAAAACAACACTGAAAATGAGGACAACAAACGGAGGAAGATTTTAAATAAGCTATAATTAATTTTGGAAAGCATTTTCTTACTTTGTCAACATTGAAAAGAGGATCTAGTTACTTGAAATGATGTATTTTACAGAGAAAGAAAACATTTATAAAATACATCCTCCTTAGCAGGAGATGGTGGTGGGCTGGCCAGCCCCTCTAAGGACAAGTCTCATCTGATGACAACGAAGAGTTCATTTAAAAACGAACAGCACATTTCTAAACCTGCACTCTCATGGCTCTTGGTTCAGCTTAGTGGCCACAATTAGCAATTAAACAGGAAAAACAAATCCCTGTATTCTGCTGCAAGAGGGTTAGTTTCATTCCTGACTTGGAAATGACAGCACAGACACATAAGGAGCAAAAAATCATGTAACACCAGGAGGAAAACACAGCACATTAACAAGGATGCTCAAATTATGCTGCATTAATACGCACGAAAGAATTAAAAGAATTAAAAGCCCTTTGAAAAAGGCATGGTTTTTTAAAAAGTCATGTAGTGTCATTGCTTATTCAACAACAGCCCACTTCTCCTCCAAAGCAGTACGCTGGGTTTGAAAAAAAAAAAAAAGCCCAACCCCACACCGCTGTAGAGAGAGCACATGTTACATCAGACACAGTACCTGATTTTTCACTGCACAGCTTGTCAGCTAGATAGTCTGCCTCTTGGGCGATAAGGGAGAATATTTCATCTTCATACTCTTCTATGATACTTTCCCACTGTAAGGATGAAAAAAAGGAGGGTACTCATACTGTGTCTTTTTTTTTTTTTTTTTTTTTCCAGCTATTAATAAGCAAGGTGGTTGCGATGCTGCGGCGGGGAGCCCCCGTCTTGCTCCGCTCTCCCTGCCCTGCGCAGCGCGAAGATGAATGGGGGCTGCTCGAGATTTAATACTACCAAATATGACTTTAACTTTATGGCCAGCCTCACTGTTGTTTCAAACCCACTTTCATGAGTTGGGGGGGGAAGCCCCTTTCCAAAAGGCATTTCACTCTGTTAGGGACACCCCCCTCTTTCAAAACCGACTCAGGGAGGAGGCCCTTGAAATTTAAATAAAACAAGCCCGTTTTGTATTCTGATATTAGTGGCCTCGATGCGCAATAAATACAGCTCCCTGGCCATGCAGATGCAGCTCTGATTTCACTACAGATAGAGCAGTCGACAGCAATGAGCTGCTGAGCCCCCCCACCCCAGTATTTAGGGACCTGCTGGTAATTCACCTCGGTGCCCCAAAATGGGTCTGTGACCCCCTGGGAAGGGTGGAGGGGGAGCACCATCCAGCCTGGTGTTTGGATGAAGCCTGGATGCATATTAAGAGGGAATTCCTGTCCTCCAAAATCCAGACTTCAATGCATGAATACAGGGAAGCCCTTTAACATGGATGGCAAAAAAACATACTGAGACAAAACCTGCTTGCTGGAAGCTGTGCTCAGTACACACGCAAAAAAAAGACCCTTTGCTGTGCTCTGCTAAAAAATTCAAACCAATATCTGCCAGGACATGCAATAACCCTGAGCTGGTGGTGACCGAGGCAGAGCTGCTGCCTGTGATCTTGGCTGGGAGCTCCAGCCCTCCGAGCGTGTTCTCCGGCTTGCTTGCCTGCCTCTTTCAAGTCCCCAACTGCTTGAAAGGCCATGGCCAGCACAACTCCATGGCTTTTTTTTGGAGTCTTTTCCTTCTTTATTTTTTCATGCTTTCCAAAAGAGCTAAAAAAACAAGATCCAAAAAGCATTACAAAAAATTAAAATATGTATCTGAAGAAGGCACTGGCTTGAAGCCAGGCAGAGCACCTCGGTGTTTTCAGCAGAATTAGCTGAGAAAAATCCATCCCCATGCCACAAGGCCTAAGAAAAGAAAAGATGACATCCTTCCCCTCCTCCCCTAATTTGTCCATAAATATTTGAAACTACTTTAGTGGCAATCTGGAATATTAGCCACTAGTACAATTCCCTTATTTCCTGCACATAAATCAACAGAGATATTTTACTGGGAAACACTGATTTATATTTAATCACTCAGAAAAAAAATCCCCAAGTAAAATGTAGTCTTGAGCTGTTGGAGTTTAGGAAATTTGTAACACATAAAGCATCTAGTATAATCCGTAAGTTACTTCTGAAAGTGACGTGCCTTTTGTAACTGCTTTATTCATATTTATGAAGCCCTAAATAGATCCGAATACCTTTCTAAATAACGTTATAAAGCATCTGACAAAATGCAGTGTTATCTCCAAATACTCAGCTGGTTTCTAAGAGGAGTCAGTACGGAGTATGTTAAAATATGGCAAGAATCTTAAAACAAGGCACGATCTACATGACTTTCCTAGTGACAAGAAAGAGTAGGCACACTGACGCAGGTTTTGCTGGAAAATAAAAGGTTACTCATTTGTTATGTTGGCCTACTGCAGTTTTCAAAGGTTTGTAAGCACCAGGTTAAACCCCCAATTTTTTGTTAAAGTCTGCAGAGATTTTTTCTTTTCTCATCTTGGAGCAAATCTCTCCCATCTCCTCTTCTGTCCCAACAATGCCATTAAGTTGCTCTCTGACTTTGCTAAAGGAACCTCATGGAGGCAAAAAATGACTTTTTTTTTTTTTTGCTTACTATATCACCAAAAAATCCCACTTCATACCGATAACGCCTAGTTAGGTCGCAGAAAAAGAGCATCCCTCTCGCTACGTAGAACTGTTGACACATTACATTACACACGTAATTAAAGACGTCAGCTCCAGCTAAGGTGGCCCTGGAGAACCTGCGCAGACCTTTTCGGCTCACACCCGACGCACCCCTCGCCCTCCTCCAGAAGCCAGCCGCCCAGTTTGGAACCTCCCAGCAGCCCGAAGAGACCGCGGCGAAGGGAGACGGCCGGCGGTGGATGGTTCGGGCCATGAAAGCCCTTGGCGCTCCAGCCACTTGTTTCTCTGGTTGAAGCGGAGTTTGCAAAAGTCCCGGGCTCTCAGTTGTTGCTCTGTCTTTTAGCCGCTGCTCGCCAGCTCAGATGCAGCTGTTTAATACCTCCCAGGGGTTTTGTGCGGAAAATAATAGCTTACAAAACCTAGCTTCTCCCAGGTTCTACTATTTCAGCTTTATTTCCGAACAGCTGGTCCGTGTCTTTGTCCGTCCCCTTCCCTCCCGGCCGCAGCAAGAACTCGGCAGGAAACCTCCAGCCGCTACCTACGCCCCGAGAACCACCACCGCTGGCGGTGGGGGTCAAAGAGCAGCCCTCGCCCTTGGAAACGGGGACAAAAAAACAAACCCCCAAACTTCGCACCCCGTCTAGACAGGTCAAGGTGCAAGATGCTCCTCTCCCTGTTGCGTCTTCCGGAAAGGGGCGTGAACCGGAGCCAAGTGCACAGCAAACACCCGCGCCGCATCCCTGCCCCTTTAGAAGACTTCTTTTTTTTTTTTTTCTTCTTCTTCTTCTTTTTCTCTCCACCCTCTGCTGATCAAAGTAGGAAGTTTTCATGACAACCATAGTCAAAGGGCCTGCATCGCAAATGAACTCGATTTCGGTGATGTTGATATATCCCGGCTCCATTGTCTCTTTTCAGACACAGTATGAACCCTTCCGGTCTCAATGATTACATTACAGAAGGACTTTCACATGTGGGCTTCATTTGCACAAAGGGGTTGCCTTGCTTCACCACCATCTGGCCACAAATCAGATAAATAAAGGCAGGAGAATTAAAATTAAAGCTTAGAGGGTTTTTTTTTTCCTCTCTCTCTCCCCCTTCATCTTCTTCTTGCACCAGGGCCCATTATGAAATCCCTCCCTCCCCCAGTCGCATATGGATGGGGAGTCTACTTTTTATGAAACCTGGGAAAAGCAAAAAAGTGCCTAAAAAAGAGACCAAAAAAAAAAAGTATGGGAAAAGCAAAACAGTGCCAACAAAAAAGGAAAAAAAAAAGACAAAAAAAAAAAAAAGCCTGCAGTGTTTGACACCCAACCCTATTTGTAGGGCAGCGTAACCTATTTCACACTAAAGATAGTCTCATTAAAAACTGCACTTTTTTATTAAAAGTCTATCTCATCGACTGGGATGTAAATATTTTTTTTCAGGAAAACACAATATCCCACAAGCCAGAAAAAAAAAAGCTGGTGGTGGCGGAAGGTGGTGGCAGAAGTGGTGTTTGAAACTTGTGCTCCAAACTCTGCTGCTTCTTCCTTCACCAGGGTGGGGAGCACAGAAGCTCAGGCAGTGCTCAGACACACAGCAAGCGCTTTCCCCTCCAAAAAATGAAATACAGGGCAGTTTCTGAAGGTAGAAAATAAACCAGCCTGCGAACGTGGGAGGAAGGTTTCACAGCCCTTACGACAGAGGTCCACCTCACAATCTAATTTCAGCCCTGGCATCACTTCTATTGAGGTCAGTGTTGCTCCGGGAGGGATATTTTTCTTTGCAGTCTGATTGATACAGTGATAAATAGGACTAAATTTCATTCCCCTTCTAAGCTACTTCCAGGACAGTAACTTAAGTCAGATAATGCAGAAAGACACTTCCACCGCTGTATTTCTTTGCTTATAGATATGTTCAGTATCATAAGGAGAAAGGTTTTGCTGTGCAAAGTCTGGAAAAAAAGATTTTAGCATGTCTACACTCCAAATGACATTCAGGTGTGCAGTCCTATCCATTGCTGCCCCTCTGCAGCCCCTTCCCATGGGTTCCTGGCTGGCTGGAAATGCTCTGAGTGTGGTTGAGCCAAAGCCCACGGATGCCACAGGGTACCCTGCCCAAACACAGGTCACTCACATCTCCTGAACTCTCACCATGCAAAGCCATCACCAACCCAGCAGAAAATCCAATATCTGGAAAAAAAAAAAAAAGAAATCTCAAAAGGCAAGTGAAAAACCCCTTAAATTTACAGAAATGGTTTTGCTGCATGTCCTTTCTCTTGGACGCATATGAAAGTTTTTGTATGTGTACTGGCACCTATGTGATGTGGTTCAGGCAGAGCATGGCTCGTATTTATCATCATATTTAGATTTGGGCTGTATTTCCCTTGCTAGAGTAATGGAAAGTATTTTAGAGATAGCATAAAGAATATGAATAGAAACATAAGAGCATAACTTGGCAGCAGCTGGATTTACTCTTTTTTTTGTTTGTTTCTTTTTAATAAATTATGCTCAGGATGCATAATCTCTGCATAACTTTGTCGTCCCTCATTTGTTTGGAGTCAGACTCACACTATGGGTAGCAACTATTCTTATATGAGCGTGTTTCTTGTAAATCCATAGATGCAAACGCTGCCAAGTAAACCAATTGATTTCTGCTGTCTGTTTGTTGAGTTTTGCCTAGGGAAAGTTTTGCAGAAATAAATGCAAGGTGAATTTAAGCGCAGTATTTTTTGCTGAGCTGTGCTCTGCCTGGGTGTACAAGGCTCTAGGCAGTTGAGAGTGCTCTTTCTGAAAGTGTTTTAATAGTAAGAGAGGAATAAGTATTTGGACAAGTGGTGGAAAACTAAAGCCTTTCTTTCTATACTGTGAAGATTTTGAATAGTACTTGTCAATAAAGCAACTCCTATTGTAATTGTACCGGAGACATGGGCCTCCACCCCGAAAAAGCTGTCTCAGAGATACTAACCTCATTAAAATATGAATGAAAAGGCAGCCATCATTGTAATGGGAGAAAACCATTTACTCGGCAACAAACTTTATCTGCTATCTTTTGTAAAAATATAAGTATGATATCCAGCAGATTTTTCATTATATTTAATGAGCAGGTTGATGAACATACAAATTTTTTTTTAAGTTTTCAAGTAAGTCACAAAATCTGATCCTTCCCTCCCTGCTTTTTCTACTGAGCATTTCAAAATTGGAAGCACCTTCAAATCATTTGAAATCTCTAAAAAGGGGAAAAAAAAAAAAAAAGAGGGCTTTGTTTCTTTGGGGCTTCTTTTTTAGGGTTGAAGGAAACTTTTGCATTTAATTTTGTTTTATATTTCCAGAATACTCATCCAATTTCAAAGCAAAACTAGATAATTCATTATGGACTACTGTGACGACACCTTAATAACAGTCAATTATAGGGTGCTCAAATGCCTGTTCATTACTATGTCTCTGTTAATCTAGTCCTAAATTTCTTGCTTGATAGATACTACAACTGGCCAAGAATACAATTGCATTACAAAGTGCAGTGAAAAATATACAAAATGTAACTGCAGGAAGTAGACAGTTTCAAAATAACCGAGCTGTCACTCAAACATTTATCAAAATAATTAGACATATCTGGTAATTTTTAAAATAAAATATAGACAGACTTGGAATGGATAGTATGAGAAGCTTTAGGTTTAAACAAGAATTGTTTCAAAGACGTGAAAATAAATCTTTTTAAATGTTTCATGTAGTTTAATCATTATCTTTTCATCCACAAAAGTGTTCAAATCATTTTTGATATTAGTTAAAAGTCAATATTTAGAAGTGAAAATTCAAACCTCCTTTGCTCTAGGCTAAAACAGGAGCAACATGAATGCTGAGCTACTTTAAAGGCTGATGGGATATATAATTAGCTATTATGTTAATTGAATCCACTGTGAGTTTGTTGTATGAGATTTCTTCATATAATATGCAAATAGCTTCGAAGGTTTAGTTTTATTAGACAATATAATTAGAAATCTTCTAAAGGAGTGAATTCTAATGAGGCGTAATAAAGCTTTGTAAAATATCTGTTTGCTGGGTGAGGAGACCACCTGGGCTTAATCAATACCGGGAACTTTATTGTGTAACGGCATATTCAGAAGGAAGTTTAAGAATTTACCTTTCTTGTTCCATTCATCATAGTTTTATTTTAGAAGGAGTGTTCATTTTAGCAAAAAAGGAGGTGAAATTCCTTTAATAAGGAAGGAGGTGAAATTCTTGTAATCTGAGGGGAGGAAAGAACTTCAAAAATAAACAGTTTGAATTCTGCTTACTTAAAAGAAAATAAAAATTAAAATGGATAAATAAATAAATAAACCCTCTCCCAGCTGTAGCATCAGTTACGTGCATCTCAAGACACATAAAGTGAAATGTTACATGAGCAAAGTTAGCCATTTTTCCTGCCATTAAATGCCTGCTTCAAGCAGATGTACATACTTTAGCTTCTGTAGTGTAACTAATCAGCGTAACTTTACTTTTAGTAAGATAGCCCAACATGTTAATATGTGGAATTAAGCACTGTCTTCTAAAGGAAGAAATTCACACCAGGGTATTCCGGAGCCGGTCCCAAATTCTATCCTCGCATTCCACTTGCTTTAAGACCACCACCAAAGACAAAGCTTAAACTATTTTAGCTAATGCCAGAATGCCAAAAATGTGTAATCTCTCGTCTAATTTGCCTTGTTCGCACTTTAGACTGTGCCAAAGCTGCACTATTCAATCTTAATATTAATTGAAAATAACAAAGACAGGATACTTTGTGCTAGGGTAGCATTCAGAGAAGGGCATTTTTTCCCCCCCGTTGAAAACAATCTGTAGCAACACATTAAGAAAAAAACAGAAGCCCCAATTAAAGCAGTAGATTTAACCAAACCAAAAGCCCCACATTATTACAGCAATTCCCCTGCCAGCCCCGTTGGGAAGGAGAGGCAGAAGATGACCCAAACTGCAGCCAGGCAAAGTGTCCATGCAGCCAGGCTATAGTTACCTAGAAAATATTTCATTTCTTTGTGCCATACCCCAAACCCTCTGGCCTTATGCTTCTCAGAGATGCTCTCTGCATGCCAAAAATCTGAAAAAGCCATATTTGATAGAGGTGATATTGTGAATATGTTATAAATTTATCATGCCTTCTACAATATATTATAAAATTCCTACCTAGGTCTGGGTGGAGACCTAGCTGGTGCAAGTAGCTGTCCATCAAAACTTCTCTGATCCATACACTTAAAAATCTGCTGCAGCAAGTGCTTGTTCCTCTGAATAATGAGGATCTCAACAGAGCAGAGAAGGAAAACATTATATACATAATTTTTGGTTGAAAAAAAATCACTGGGTTTGTTTTCCCAAATACTGTTTTAAGCTGTTCAGAAGTTGTTTGTGATGTCTCAGAAGCTTCTCCCCTCCCCACCACCACTTGAGGAAACAAATAGTCAGTCAAAGCCAACCTTCCTCCCCAAATGTGAACTTTATTCACACTCCAGTTTTTTTTTATTTCTTCCTTAGATTTAAAGCGTCTGGAGAAGATAGCCTGGAGCAGCCTTCAGAAATCACGACCGTGCCCTGGAGAATTAGTGTCAGAAGAGGATGTTACCTGTTTGCCTTGCTTGCTATCCTCCCCTTATCCCCTCAGGGAACAAAACCAGGCAGATTCTGCCTAATGTTAATTAAATCACGACGTTAATTAGAAGTAAGGTGCTTTAGCAACAAGCAAACAAAGGGCCCTATTCCTCCCTTACTCTGCAGGATGGACTCAAAAGTGTTCAAAAGCTGGCTTGATAAACTCAGGAAGCAAAAAGAGGCTGAGGAGGAACCCACGTGCTTTGATCATCCTTTCCCACCTCTTCCCCAGGCGAAACAGCTCTCCTAACAAAGGGCTGCCTGCAAGGGACACCAGATGCCGTTAGGAAAGGCTGACTAGGCAGAGAATCTGGGAACAATTCATGTGTGTGACCGAGTCTCCAGCAAAGGAGAGAAAATATGAAAAAAAATTGTTTGATAGTCTGCTCTGCAGGAGAAGGTTTAATTGTTCAGTCTCATGGAGCACATCTGGGCTAACAGACTCAACAGGCACCGTTGCAGGCATTGAAATGCAACTGTCTGTGCTTCTGGGCTTGGGCCACTTCCTTGGTGGAGACAGCTGGGGAGATCTCTGGGTGAAGGGCTGAGGAGGTCAGGCTAGAGGTGAACACTCCATCTTGGACTGCATGGATGGACATCACCCCTCATCAGGAGGCCTCAGTGCTGGAGAGCATATTGTGGAGTTTCTTTTAGGGAAAGCAAGCTAAGATGAACCACTGACCTGCTGGAATTCCCATGGGATCCAGATCTGAGCTGAGTAAAGGTGCATCCCCAGAGCCATCAGTTCCCAACTGGGGAAATGCTTCCTGCTGATGCTGGCTGTGCCACTTCCTCCCTGAGGGTGACACCCTCCTGAACCTCTTTTTCCATCCCTGTGAGCAGGTGAGTTGAAAGGGTTGCTATTCCCTGGTGTTCAAAATAAAACAGCAGATTCTTCTCATTGCTCTATTAAAGTTGTAATTTTAAAGCAGCAACACATCTGTCAGGGGACAGGCTGTGACTACAGCGCAGGAAATAACACTGATAAAGGGAAATGCCGCTGGAAATTTTTAACTAGTCTTACACATGACAGTAGATAAAATTTTCTAATCTGTGGGCATTTTTTGCTTCATAGATTTCCTTGCTAAAAGCATGGAATTTCTCAAACTCCTCTGACCTCTTACCCCAGCACTCTCCACTCGGAGAGGCAGGTCTGCAGCCTCTCGCCATGCTCCCCAGGGAAATCCAGCACATCCTCCGCAGCACCAAACCTGCACCGGGAATATCGCACAAGCCCCCATCCACTGCTGCTGCTTGCACACTTCCAAAGCAAGTAAAGAGTGGCAGGTTTCAGCTACTTGACTGCAGCCTTCTAAGACCACCTATAGACTTAAGCCTGTTAAATTAACCTTAATACCTTCATTATTCTTCTGCTGGATGGTAACCATCTGGCCATGACTTCGTGTTGCAGTTAACCTAGACTCCTGCTTAGGTTTCAGCTGAAATCCCTGGGTTTTGCCCATGCCGTCACAGTGCTGATGGAGGCTAGGACAGGTTTAAGCTGGGCTGTCTCCCCTGTATCAGTAGGGATGTGCATCGGTGAATCCCATCCTGGCTCACCTCAGAATCGAAGTTGCCAACTCTGCTGACTTCACAGGGAGGATCCCAGCACTCTGCCTGTCCTCTGGTGCCCACACTCATCCCTCCCTTTGTACAAGGAGCTGGAAAAACAGGTCTCCACATAAATGGTGGTTCCTAGATACTTTTATCTCTTCTCTTGGCTTGGGGATGCCGTTAAAGCAGTTTTAATTGTCACTTAAAACTATCTCTAACATGGCATTAGGCGGCATGGATGCTGCCTAGACTAGAGCTGTGGTAGCTCTCTGTTTTTTCCTTAGGGGACAGATTTTGCATCTCTGCCAGCTTTGTGTTTCCTCTGCCTACTCCATTGCCACTCACTCCACACATCTGAAGCTACTTACGTACCCCTGGCCCCCACAGGACCACTTCTCATGGCCCCATTTACTAAGCCCTCCGTTACAACAGGGCCATTTCTGTCCTCAAGGTCCCATGTGCACATCCCCACTTGTACAAGGCATGATGAATACATCACACAGTCCTTGTTAATGGCAGCTTGGGGTGACATTGCCTGTCCTCAGTCAACAGCAAGAGATATTTTTCCTTTCCTATTTCTGGACAGAAAGTAATACACCCTTTCATTGCCTGAGAAAGCTCTCTCCATCTTTGTTAAGCAAACCCTGCATAGTGACACAAAGCCTTTGAGGAGAGCACCATAAATTAGCAGGCAAAAATAAAAGGGCTTACTAACAAAAGGCAGCCCTGGCTGGGCTGCTGTGTGATTTTATCACATAATTTCTTTTTTATTTCTTAACAGAGTTTTCACTTGGATGCTGTGTTGGGTCCTGAATGTCCAGGAAACAAGAACCAAGCAGGAGGTTTTGTTCAAAGATATTGCTGGGTCACAAAGTCATATAGATCCACGGCAAATTGTCCATTTGAGGTGTATTCTAAAGCATTGCGCAGTATCATGTTACTTCCCACTTACAGTAAGCACTTCAAAGCATTTATCCCATGACTTTAGTGGCACATAAGCATATATCTATATGCTTCACTATATGTGCTATATACATATGCCTAAACATATCTGTCACACTTAAAGAGGGTATCTATGCATGCTGGATCCAGAGGGTCCAGGAAGAGCCTCACTCCAGTTTCTTAGCACTGAATTGTTGTGAGTGTGTCCACTCTGAGGAAGGACATCCAACTGTAATTTAAGGCTACCTGAGTGATGGATTAAGAGCAGATGTGATCTGGGTGAGCTTTGCACAGAGAAGAGCAATTGACTGCCCTATTTTCCACCAGATGTTCTACGGCAGTGCGCAGTCCCAGCCTATGTCTTGTATGCTATAAATGCTGCTGAAAAATAGGGAGAGCACTAGCTTCAGGGCCCTGTTCCTCCCTCCTACTAGGGACAGCTGCAACTCACAGAACTAGGTTGCTTGGACACAGAAAAGGAGCATGAAAACCACAGGTCTCCCTGCTACTGCTTGATGAGCCCCAATGAGCATCACCAGCATCTCGGCAGCCGTGAGAAAGCCAGGTACAGATTCTTCCTTCAGTCAGTCTGAGCAAGAACAAGGGCATTTAGCCTTGGCAAAAGGTATTCCAGGAATGTAGAACTTTTGGTGGTTTTTCGCTTTTTCTTTCTCAAAAAAAAATCTAATGCAAATATTTAGAGCTTCCCTCCCACACCTCTACCAACATACCTGCTCAGCAGAAGCCAGCAGGAATTCATCACCTCACCTATGAGCAATCTAAACTAAGCTTCCCTACCCCAAAATTGACTCTGAGTAACTTAGCAGTGGTGAAAAGAGCCCCAGTTAATAAATGAACATCACCAACTAATTCTGTGCAGACTTATCAGCTATCGTTTACCAGAGGCAAAGGGGATTATCACCCCAGCTGCCAGGAGCAGCCGCCTCTCTGCTGCACTTACAGGTACCAAAGGTCAGCTTTCTTCCAGCGGCTTGCTGGGACTGCCCGTGTTTCTCCAGGGAGTTAACCCCCATTCTGCAGAAACTAAGAGATGACTTTACTTAAACACTGAGAAATGTTTATGTAAGTAGGGAAATTAACAGTAAGAACTACTTTCTGGTTTTATCTTAAGGGGATGGTTGTCCCTGAAGCATCCCTTGTGCACAGTTGGCAGGGCAAAAACCAGGTCTGGCTGCTTTTCTGCTCAGTGCATGAAGGTCCTCAGCACAATTGGATCTTATTGTAGTTAAAAGTTGAGAGCAGTTGATTCCTTGAATTAAGCCTAATTTTCTACAATTAAGCCTTTCTAATCTCTAGCTTGGTTTCTAGAATTTTTCTAGGGATGGTAGATCCAAATATTCCAAGCACATTCATATTTTTATGAGCCATCTTCTTACAGATACATTTGATGATGCCTTAGATAGAGCTGTGCAACTTTTGCAAAGCACTGTAAACATCTGTGAGTGTTTTTCTACAGCAAAAGTGCATACAAATCTACAAATACCGAAGTCATCTGTTTTCAAAGCAAACACAAATTAATGGGGCTGACAGCATAGACAAAACCAGAGTGTAAAACCAGGCATAGCTGCCTGCCATGAGCTAAATACCATGAACATAAATCTGTGTTGAACCCCAGGCACCCAACCCCCAAATATCTGGCCATCACCAATTCCCCATTCCACAGTGGTAGACTCCACGCGACATTCAAGAGATGATTGAGAGTATTACCCCACCTAGCACTGCTGAGGAAAGGCTCCCACGCTGAAGGGAGTCACAAATAATTAAATGTTTCAAAACACAATGGATATGACATGCTTTCAAAATAGCATCTATAGAATCGCTTCCACTAGGGCGAGGAGCTCTCAGGAGGGAAAGCCCTTTCACTCACTTCAGTTGATTACCTGTATAAAAGGGCTTAATTTCTCTGGAGCGTTTCCTTTCCAAATCACCTCTTTTTACCAAAGGCGTTGCAGCAGGAGTGGCAGGTATTCATACAACCCGTGAGATGATGTTTCCCCCAGACAGAGCTATGAGGACATGGGTCATGGCTAGATTCAATTTTGAACATTAAAAAAAAAAATCCCAACCAGAAAAAAACTTAAAAAAAAAAAGAACTGGCAAAAATTGCCATTCCTGGCCTTGTGATTCATTGGTAAAATAATAAAATCACAGAATGATTTGGGCTGGAAGGGATCTTAAAGATCATCCCCTTCCAACTCCCCTGCCATGGCAGGGACACCTCCCAATAGACCAGGTTGCTCAAGGCCCCATCCAGCCTTGCCTTGAACACATCTAGGGATGGAACATCCACACCCTCCCTGGACAACCTGTTCCAGTGTCTCACCACCCTCAGAGTGAAGAATTTCCTCCTAATTTCCAATCTAAATCTACCCTCAAACTATTAATCAGAAGTCTGACCATGATTTAAGGCTTCAGCTCAGGGTGTTTCAGCGATGTCTGGGAGCTATTTCTTGGAAATCACCTTTTCCATTCTAATTCCACTAAAGCAGACCTATCAAGAGATGCCCTTCCTTCACCCAGTTTGACAAGCAGCAGGCTCCTGAAGGATTTTGAGAGCCAGCCCAGGTCCCAGCCCCCTTCAACGCCTCTTTGGGTAGAAGGGGTTGCCCAGCCCCCTTGGCCGCAGTGCTCCCTGAGCCAATTGCAGGCTAAAATCTTGTATTTCTTTAGTGGGTTCCTGAAGTTGTGTCCTAAACTGGTAGTGCCATTTTCAAATGTATTTTGATGGGAGATGCTGGGTGGTCAGTGGTTTTAAAAGACTGCCTTGCCTCTTTCAGTGAAGAAGCAGTTGTTGGGGAACATAACTGCAATCACCCATTAAGAACATCTTGGATGAGTGAAAATAATTTTTAAAACCAGCTTAATATGTTAAAATCCACAAATAAATACTTCAAGGAAAACACGTGTGCCGTTACAAAGCTGTGTAAAACAACCAGATACCCAAAATCATAGGAAAAGGCAGCGCAGAACACACAAACAAAACCGATATCAACTTTGAACATCTGTGGTGAGCTGCTGTCGACTTCCCATGATCAATGACTCGAACAACTGTCCCTCTGCCCCTGGCACCCTATGGCTAGTTCAGGATCCGTGTCCCATTGACAGCAACAGTACTCTCCATTTTATCTGATGGAAGCCAGATCAGGTCATTGGATACCTCTGTGTTTATTATCTTAACATGCTTCTAATTCTTCGGTAGTCTATATTTATATCTGAACTTCCTAGGGGTTTTATGCTCTTTATAAGGATAATTACAACCTGTTAGGAAAATGCCCTTAAGTTCTAGAAATACATCCTCAGCTCTGATCTTAATTTTATACAGTTGTTTTCTCTGGGAATTTCTCTCATTTAAAAAAAAAAAAAAATTAAAAGTGCGTGTAAGGGAGTGAGATTAAGAAATACAGGTAGACGTGTAGCTGAAATGTTCATGGATTTGTGGGCTTTCCCAAGGACTTTATGGGATGTAAACATTTTTACAAGCTTGAGACAAATGAGAATAAAGCACATGTAGTTTCTAGAGAAACCTGATGGAGATAAACGCAGCCAGTCTGGACTTTCTTATCGCCAACATTGCACTTAGGAGGGAAGCTTATGTGGTGGTTGGCTGTTAAAAATAGAATGTTAATATCCCTGTATGTGGTTGGTGCCAACAGAGATGCAACTGGGTGAGGACACACACAGGTTTTGATCCCTGTGAGTAAGAATTTGGCATTTACTGGTTACTGATGTTCTCCCTGAAGGCTGGGACTGCCTGGCTGGCCAAAATGCTGTCTCTTGGAAATCTCCATTTGTGTTGAAGGGATCTTTTTCCTTATCACCTTTGTGCTCTCTCTTCAGGAAACCGAAACACTTGAATCACCAAGCAACTAAACAACTTAAAACTTGAATAGTCACAGAGACAGGAACAAAAGAAGAATAATTAAGCATTAAAAATCCTATGTGAAAATGACTTCATTCTCAAGTGGCTATAAAACTAATATACGTGTGGGACATTTGAAGAGCACCAAAGGCTCATGAGATACAGCAGTGAAATTTAGACCACAGCTAATTTTATCTTCTCTGATGCAATGGTTTTTCCTTTTATCCTCTGGTTTCCAAATATTCAGGGCAAACTCTGATTTCTCCTACTTTAAAAATACCGAATTTTGTTATTAAAATTATTTGGATTAGAAAGACCTTTGGGCAAAAGCTGATTTTCTGTAATGTCTTTATGCTGGGTCATGTAAACTGGTTGCTCCATGATTAAGACTACTGGTACTACTGAGGTGCCAGCACTAAATAAATGTAACTTTTTAGTGCATCCTTAGTGTGTCTTGCTTCAGGAGAGACAGGTGCAAACACTGCAGAACAGGATTATTGAAGAAAAATCAGTCTGCTCTGTGACAAAACACAAAATCCGTTTCTTGTGAAAGCTTCTGTTCAGCTTCCATACAACAAAATCTTGGAAATGTCTGGGAGTGGGGAAGCATCTGCTTCCTTCTCCAAAAATCCAAGCACCAGTTCTCCACATAGGAGATAGAGTGGTCCAGTAGGTGGTAGCACCAGTCTCCAGATTTTAGCTCCACTGTTGACCAGGTGAGTCATACAGTTCTTTATGCCCCTGTTTGCCCATCAAAATGTTCAGAAACAGCAGCCCTGCTTCTCTATATATACCAGAGGCTGAGCTGGGCCTGGATAAGATTTTTATTTCCATTTGTATTGTTTGGAGGGATTTGGGAAAGCAGACTGTGTCTATATTTCACCAGCATCTTTCAGGTGTTGGATTATGCTGTTACCTTCTCCTCCTTGCAAGGAAGTGAATACCAGTAAAATGGGTGGCTCGCAGGGTGGGAGATAAGACCTGTTCACACCCCAGGGGATATTGGAAGTGACAAGAATGTCTACAAAGAGCTTTAGAAGTAGAGCTTATCCTCCTTACATCGCCAATCTGTCTTTTGCTGAGAGCTGCCTGGGAATGGATTTCCCACTGGATTAATTAATTCTAATTATGGCCTTCCATCATCTACCCATAAATTGGCTTGGTGTGGACATAGGTGAGACTTCAAATACAGGCTGCATATCAAATATACATACATATATATATATATATATATACGTATATCTGTGTTTGTGTACACATACAAGAAATTATCCATCTGGGACTGCATGGCAACTATGCTGGATGTTGATGCGCACACCACCAAAGGATATTCCTGTTTCCATTGAATAATGAAAGCCAGACAGGCTGATGTGTAGATAGAGACGGGTATTTTACTACAGGCTACATTAGTTTTGTCTGTGGGTTAATTTTCACCTCTTAGCTCTATGTTTCTTTGCTTCCAGAGCACCTCAGGATCTCAGCATCATCTCTCAGGGATGGAGAAGCACCTTCAGGCTGTCCTCAGCGCTGTTGTTGAACATCACTAGAAGCACCCACAGCCTCCACTTCCATTACACTGTGGAGCATGACAGATATGAATATATATTGGTCACTGACATTAAATTAATATTAAGAATGCATTTTAAAATAACACATTGGATAGGGCCTGAGGGGTACCAAGCCAACAAAATGACTATAAATGTTCCATTTGCAACTCCATTGAGTGTGGAACATGCAATGTATCTTCACCTGATTAACCCAATTTCCAAGAGTGGACCAGTGCAGGGGCATAGGGCTGTCCTGGTCTTGCTATTGCTTGCCCCTGGCAGCATCAAGCAGGCTGCATTCTCCTTGCCAGAAGACAAGGAGGTCTCATAGTCTCAGCAGGGAGCTCAGCCACTGCCATATCTCTTGGGTGATCTGTATGGCATTACCAGAACCCAGGCTTGGCCCAGTGTTTTCTTTTTTCCAAGAAAGATTTTGAGGACAACTTATTTTCATACATTATTTTGACCAAGAAGATTTAAAAAAAAAAAAAAAGAAAAAAGAAAAAATTTTCCCAAATTAGCAAAAAAGAGAGAAATAAAGAAATAATTCTGCTTTTTCTGATACTCTGCTGCAAATCTGCTAGCACAACAGTTGCAGTAAGTATCAGCTATTGCTTGTAATCCATATGTGTGGAGCCATACATATTACAGTCTGGATTAAGGCAACCAAAGCTCATCTGATCTTGGTTGTCAATAAATCACATAGACCCAGAAGGACTCATAGGAATCTCAGGAATTGAAAAGCTATAGTTGCCTCTTTGCCTTACAACATTACTGGTGACTCATAAAACGTTTAAGACTGGTAACATAAAGAAAACTCATAACTGCTCTGAAAACTGCAGTCATACATAGATGCTCTGAAAATTCCCAGAATGGGTCTGTTTTGAGAGTGTGAAATCTGAATTGTAGGAAATTCCTGAAGAAAATGGTAAGGGAACAGCCACTCCTTTATACACTTATTTTTTGAGTGAAAAAGAATACTTTACAGGATCGTATCATTTTGGTGATGCTTATAAGAGCATTATTCCCTTTAACAGCTTTTTGCAAGACCAGAATAATGGACAAGTAAAGCTTAGAAAGCCTAGTTATCTAAGTTAATGAAATATATAGCAGGACAGCTCCTCTTTAAACAGAAGTTACATTTTTTAACGCCTCAACTCCACAACTCCTCCTGCAATTCACCTAACCCAAGCACAAATTTTCCCCTGATTTCTTTGTGGGGAAAAAAAAAAAAGAAAAAGGCAAAAAGATCCATGTTTAGGAAATGGGCACTGCCAGGCTGAAAAAAATAATCTTAGTGCAGGCCAGGCCATCTCTGGGGACAAGGTTTTGGGAAGTCACTGCCCTGAAAGAGTGCCTGCCCTGCAGCCCAGAGGTGTAACGGCAGTAGTGCAGCCCAGCCCTGCAGCACTGCGGGCAGACCTGCAGGGCCTTCATCAGAATGCTTGGGTTTTGGCTGATGCTTTGTGTTTCTCTGCACGAAGATACACCACCATCATGGAAATAGAGCGGGTTTTGTTGTCTTAGGGAAGCCTGATAGATCCTCGCAGTTATCTTTTTATGAATCGCAAGAGAATGGGAATGTGCACTTAAGATTTTAAGCTGCTATGAGTGAAATATTTAAATATGGGGGAGGGTTTCTACCTTTTTTTTTTTTTTAGGATAAGTCTTGCTGTTCATTTTACAGCTCCATGCTGCAATGGGGAGAAAAACTTCTCTTTTGAATTTTCAGAGCGCACTTACCACAGGTGTACTGAACGAGCCCCTGAGATGACCTGCTAGAGCATCTCCAAATCACATCCCTACTTGTTTCACGATCCAGGACTGGAAACTCCATGAGCTCCTCAGCAGGTCTGAGACCCACAGCCTGGGCAAATCCCAGGCCTGACACTGTGCAGCAGAGCCGGTGAAAATCTTCCATTGCTCCCAGTACAACATGCTTCTATTTCATCCCTTCTTGTCTCTTGTGCTTGCAACTTGCCATCTAGGTGTCTTCTGCTGCTGTAACGAGATGCTTTGATGGTGGCACAGGTAATTTTTCTGGTCTTTTATAATACAGTAATGCCTTTATTTGATTGCAAGAGGAAGATCTACCCTGCCAGATATTTTTGCGCCTGAAAGACCAACACAATCAAATCAGGCAGGTGCAGCCCACAGGAAATAAGGACTTCATGCCAGAGAGATGACATTTTGAATCACATGCCATTTTAGGCACAGGAAATGAAAATCTTAAAAAGCCTCTGAAGAAATGGAAAGTCATTTAACGTTTCGATATTTATGTATCAAAGTCTCCAGGTAACAGCCAATACCAGTCTTTATCAATTTAGGACACTTAGCAGCGTCACAAGGAGACAGAGACGAGGACTCCCAGGATCCAAATCCTGGCAGCACCAGGGAGGACAGTGGATGGTTTATCTGCCTGGGAGATGGGTGGTGTACCACAGCATATGCCCCCTAGAAGGCAGGCAGGTCCTGAGTCAACCTCGTAGGATGCACTGCACCAAAGCTGTTCTTTGCTGTGCCCTCTGCAATGCCTTAAGCAATTTATTGAATCGTCCAACTTGCCAATTAGCCATAAACTAATGCCTCTGACCCAAAGTTGTCATGCTTTCCCCCATCCCCTCACAGCCTCAGCCATCACTGAGAACATGAGGGTGCAAAGAAACCACAAATGTACAACTAATGGCTTTTGATAGACACTACGGAGATAGCAAACAGCTATATTTTTGTGTATATAACCTAGCAGAGAAGATGCTTCTCTTCCAAGAGCCCAAGCAGCCCAGCTGGGATGGCTTCCTCTACCTTCCTTTGCATAAAGAGCAATGGCAGCTGCTAACCCAAGGTAGAGCAAAGAAGCCAGTTTGATGGTAGGGAGACATACAAATAGCTCTTCAGAGGTGGATGGGGAATTTAAAGTAGGAGCAGAAAGAAGTGAGCACAGTGCAGCAGGGGAAGACCAGCTTGGACCAGAGGACATGAGCTGACCCACTCGACTTGCAGCTTCCTCTGCATCAGTCAGCGCAGTCAGTGTACTGCTACTCCTGTCAGTGGGTGGGGGAGAGGGAGTGGAAGAGAGGGGCCATCAGGTTGGAAGCAATGGTGGGGAGTGGTAAGCAGAGTAAGCTTAATATCACCAAGAACAGACAATGAAGAACTGTAATAAGAGCTTATATAATTATGAGGGCTCTCCTAAAGCAAAAAAGAAGACAGACATCACCATGGAAGCAAAGTGGGACAAAAAGGCTGTGCTGAAAGTACAGGAGCAGCAGACAGGAATAATTCAATAATCCAACATCTCTCCTGCAGACTGCACTGGATGAGTCTTACCTTCCCAGATCTCACCTTCCCATCTCACAGAGGAGGGGGTGGCTCCAGACTTTGGGTCAGCTGAGCCTCGGCCAGCTGGGTTAAGGATGGGCACCAAGGAAATTTGTGTCACCCACCTCTAAAAGGTAACTAGTCATCTTACCCGGGGAGAGCTCAGCCATTTAGCAATGCAGGGTCAGCTGGATCGTAGAATCATAGAATGATTTGTGTTGGAAGGGACCTCTAACGCTCTTCCAGACCAACTGCCCTTCAATGAGCAGGGATATTTTTAACTAGAGCAGATTGCTCAGAGCCCTGTCCAGCCTGACTTTAAATGTTTCCAGGGATAGGGCATCTACAACTTCTCTTGGCAACCTGTTTCAGTATTTCAGCACCCTCATTGTAAAATATTTCTTCCTTATATCTAGTGTGAATCTACCCTGTTTTAGTTTGAAACTATTTTCTTTTGTACTATTGCTACAGGTGCTAGTAAAAGTCTGTCCCCATCTCTCTTATAAGCCCCCTTTAAGTATTGAAAGGCTGCAATAAGGTCTCCTTGGAGCCATCTCTTTTCTAGGCTGAACAACACCAACTCTCTTAGCCTTATGGAGAGGTGTTCCATCCCTCTGATCATCTTCATGGTCCTCCTCTGGACCTGCTCCAAGAAGTCCATGTCTTTCCAAAGGTATTTGGGGGGCCGTCACAGGCTAGAGCTAGTGGAACACAGCTGATGGGATCTCTGTGCATAGGAGCTGAGTGCCTCAAAGATGACACCAATGTCTGCCTAATTTGGGAGGCAAAGAAATGGCAGAGAAGAGGAAGAAACCCATCCTGCTCTCCCTACACCACTAGGAGAAGGGGATGTTCTGCATAGGAGGAGAAGTTACTTTCAAAGTTCATGACATAAATATTTCCTGAAATGCCTCCAAAAGCTTGTGTAGACATCAGCATAGCTTAGCCAGAGTTACTGCTTCTAGCAATTGTACCAGAGCTTGTCATTTGGAGCACTGAAGTTCAGGTCAGTCACTTCTCATCTAGAATGCAGGGACATCCTGACTAGGATCAGGGTGGCAGTGGTGTCAAGAAAAGATCCAACAAAGGCTAGCATGTGCTACAGCTTTGCAGATTTCAGAGCTGATTTAAGAACTTTTCTGACACAGGTTAGCATGTCCTGCACTGTCACTGCTTGGCTGTTCCTAGCTTGCACTGGGGGCTGCCAAAACCTCAATTATGTGATGCTATCATGAAAATAGCTGGAACTGGCTGGACCAAGCACATTGCAGAGGCATGTGGAGGGAGACAACTGAGCCTGAGCTGCCATCCCTGGTGCTCTGTGATGGTCTTTTCCATCCTGAGGCACATAGATCACATCGCCCCAGTGGAGTCAGTCCTGTGGCTAGTTTGGGCCGTGTAAGACATAAGATGGGTCAGCTGCTAAATTTGCCAGGTTAAACTCCAGATTAGACCAACATTTAAGTCAGAGCAGTTAGCTGATGAGTATTTCACTGTGAAACCCTCATAGAATATCAAAGGTTCTAAGTTTCAGTGCCCCGAGGTTAGACAAAAAAGCTCAAAGAAACACAAAGCAGAAAACCTGAGCATCCCTGACAGAGGGCTTCAGGGACAGGTAACAAAGAAAAGCAATCAGTATATGGACTATGTGATCAAACACCCCAATATCCCTGAAAAACATGCCAATGTAAGAAATTGAATAGTATCTGTCCCTGGAAAAGGGGAAGGGTGCAGCACTGGGGGGAAAATAGCTAGATGTGATCCTGACTAAAGACAAGCACGAGAGAGGCATATGCTCACTGGCTGGTAAGAGCACTGCTGAAGGGTGTTCAGGGAAATGTCAAGAGCAAAGTTTTTCCCTTTTTGCTGCCACAGCCCAGTTAAGATCTGTTTGTGGAAGACCGTAAGCAACATAACTGATCAGCAAGTAAATGAGAGGTCTTTAATGCCTGCCAAGCCTCCTGGATCATTTCGCTTTAAAGGCTCTAAAGTGCGTAGGACTTCTGACAGATGAAAGCAGAATGGGTTCATTTGTTGAATGCAAACTGAAACCTCTCAAAAATGTTAAGTACCATTGTGGGGTTAAAAAAAAATCCAGCTCAGAAGTCAGGCAGCAGATTACTGCTGTGGAAGAAGCATGAGCTTCATCTCTGCAGAGCCAGGTTTCACATGCCAAGGCTGTAAGAGCATTTTACAGCTCCAGTGAGCAAACAACGCTACACCTGATGACACAGAAGGTGATGTCTGTCGAGTTTCTTAAACACCAAAGTTTGATTTAGTCCTTCAGGGGAGCTCAGGCTAGGAAATATGGAAAGCTAGGGACTGAAATGTAGCTAGGAGAAACAGAGAAGGCAGTGCAGAGAGCTTACAGCAGTGCTGCATGAAGCAGCAAATACCTTCAGTGAGCACTGAGATTCAGGCAGTCCACACTCACTTCTGTTTAAATCTACAGATAAATCTTGGATATCTTGATAGCAAATGCTAGAAATAAGGAAGCCATATATATAAAGGAACTAATAAAGAGATCCACACATATTATGTTACAGGTCTTATCACACTGAGAAGCAGTCAGGACTATCCCGGATGAAGACTTTATTTTTATTATGGTAACATGTTTCTCTCTATATTCTTTGACCTGCCTGTAGTACCACAGCATCCAGCCCATGGCAGAAATGGGGCCATAAAGCAGTTGCTGAGAGGTGGGGTAATGCCATTGAGTTGATGACCTACAGGCAGCAGTCCTTATGGAGAGCTGTGCATTGCACAGGAATAACAAGCTATGAACTGGAACAGCGAATGGAGAATTACAAGGAAGAATTGTGCTATGACTTTGGATGAGGGAATTAATTTTATGCCACTGTTTACTTTCACTTTGGAACAAAAAAAAGTTGTAGTACGGAAAGGAAATACTTAAGGTTGGACTAGATGATCCTTGAGGTCCTTTCCAACCTGGTATTCTATGATGAAATACTGGAACCTGGAAGCCTAGAAATATAGTTTTACTTGTAACATCTAGTTTCATCCTCTCATAAAGTATATATCCTTGCCCTGAACAGAAGGGTCTATCTAGATTATAGGCAAAGTCTTTCCATTCTTGAATAGGGGAATGCACTGTACTGAAGTTAAATATATCTGCTTGCTTCAGATTTTTTACTAAAGGACCTAGTAAAAAGGGGCACCACATAAGATGCAAATATAACTTTTTGAGGAAGGGGAAGGGCGGTTTGACAGCACAGCCTCTCTGGAAACTCTTCCAGCAGAGGATTAGGAACTATGGATGGTATTTCCATAAGCCCTTGTTTTTGGCCTGACTATGACTCCCAGAGAAGCTGATGGTAAATCTGCCATTGTATCCAAGAGGAACAGACTTGAGACAGCCCTGAGCAAACTGATGATCCCACCCTTTGACTCAGTAGTGTAAATATTTTGCCTTTATAAACAGAGATTAGTAAATTCAGGGGCGTTATTCAAAATGCAATTTGGTAGCAGCTTCAGTGAGCAGTATCCATACACACTGAGCATACTTATCTCCCACAGTTTTAAAAACTGCTTCATGCCATTAAGGAACAAGAACATAAATCACAAAAGCGTCTGCAGTCAGTGTCGTAGCGGGTAATCTCAGCACAAAGAAGACAAATGGGTCACAGACATATTATTCCCTTTGCACCCCTTATGATGCTCCCCCCCCCTCAAGGAAGGGTGTAGGAATGGGTGGTATGAAATACAAACGCTGCTGTTGGCATAGGTGCTTGATTCTGCATGAAAGCTGGTAGCACTGCTCTCTTATATTGTCGATGTGTGTTGTTTTTAATGAGAATGGAAAAGAGCCATGGGGAGAAAAGTAAATCCCTATTCACATTCAAAGTCAGAAATATTGCTCTGTATAGAGTAAATTTAACCGACTCAGTAGAAAAGTCCTTGGCTGAAAAGGTATCCGGTAAAGATGCTCAGATCTGCTTAACTGAGTTGGAGAGCGGATTTTATCATAGAATAGTACTATTTTCTATAGTTTTCTATTCAACACATGTAGCAAAGATCAGGGGATGAATGCAACATACCTTACCTTGTAGCTATAGCAAAAGGCAGAATGATTGCAAAAAACAGATACCCACAGACGTTACCCACTAAATGTTTCCTGCACTCAGTGCTCAGGGAAGAAATGGGATTTCAGACTGACATTTTAGGCAGTCGGAAAAATGTACCTATGCTTTCCTGAAACACTTCATTTGAGTAAAGCAGCCTACAGATCCATACCAGTCTTCATCTGAGCACTCTGCCTTATCTAGGAAGCTCTCCTGCTTTATTATTATTGATAATTAGTTGCAGGATTTAAACAACTTTTTGATCTTAAAGAATTTCAAGAATTTTATATGTTGAGAGTTATCAGGACTCAACATCTGGCTTAAGAATGTAAAAATTGAACTTGTCAAAGAATTAAATTCAGAGAAAGTCCCTGACTTGAAACCTGTGTGTCTGGAGTCTCTACTTATACCTGATGACCAGAAGAAGTAGTCAGCTGGCACAGTAATCTAAGATGCAGGACACCATTGCAAATTTGTAGTCTGCAACTTTGCAGAAGAAAAAACAATAACTATGTATGCAACAACAATTTTAATACTTGGAGATTTTCCCCAAAAAAGCTGGTAACACTGTGGCACACAGAGTTGACATTTTGCTTAAATATTTTGCTCTTGCTGCAAGATCTCACCCTACAGTTACATTTAACCTGCCCAGAGTATTAGCTGAAGAACAACCTTTCATGTCACACACTAGATTAAATCCTGTTCATTGACTTCTCTGAGTGTCCCAGACAGCATTAAGAAGTCCATCTGTCTCTATACTTAGGTCTGACAGACACTTGCCTCAATGAGTTTTTGCAACAGAAAACTTCTTGTTGGGAAAAAAAAAACAAGAAGTCAAAGATCTAGAGCAAAGACAACTGGCTGAATAGAAATCATCAGAAAACCCGTATGACAGAAAGGGACGAACAGTACCAGAGATTATTGGGCTTTCTATTTGCTGTACAGTTTTGAGGAGCAGTGGAAAAGTGGTAAGGCATTAATTTGAGAAATGGCCTGAGCTTATTTATTCTCACTCATCTAAGGTCTTGATAGCTGCAGAGGAAGTCCCTAATCTAATTTATTTTAATGGACGCCTCAGTGATATCTGCCCTTGGCAGCACTACATACTGGTAAAGCACCTGAAAGAGGAAACACCTCTCCACCTAAATCTGAGAAGTTGATGTAGCTGAGCTGAGCTGATCTTGTTGCTCTTAGTTTGCTTATGCACTCCCTAACAGACTTGCTGACACTAACAGCCCAGGAGAGCCTGTCACCCTCAGATGTGCCTCAGGATCTTCATGAATCACTGCTCTGCTTGCTGGAGCCATCACTCATGGATTCATGGAGCCTTCTCATTTTTGTGGAGATGAACTCTGGATCTTGAACCGGGACCTGAAAGGATAATCACAGCTGGCATGAATACCACAGGCATGTGTGTGTTGTCAACAAGTGTGATACTCCACTCGAACTTCACAGTAGGGAGAAGAGACAAGGAAATTTCTCTCAATCACATCTGCTGGCAGAGAGCAACAAGAAGAAGAGATGACAGGAATTAGTGCCCAGCCTTCATGTAAACAGGAGACCAGCATCCACCACTGGTATCCACGAAAACCAGGGTGACCATTTGTTTTCCTGTATGGCCATCACAATCATCTGTCAGCTTTCTACTGAGGTGACACTTTACACCCAAACCTGTTTGTCTTCAGCCCAGATTCATGTCCTTGGCTCCATCTGTCTGCATTTACAGCAAATTCAAGATCCTCCAGAAACAAGTACCTTGGTGTTTACTCTAGCAGTCCTTGGAGTAAAAAAACCCCTTCCTTAAAACTGATGTTAATGTTACCATGACCCTGAAAGAGAAGCATTGGTCAGATTGAACCGCAACAATCAGACATCAGGGGAACAGGGAAAGCTGCCTGTGGAAAGATGCAGCATGGAAGAGCTGCCTGCAAGACCATGTAACAGGAATGTGAAAACCAGCCTCCTTTGGGAAGAGCCGGATGTGGCGCCCTGCTCTACTTGTTCTTCATCAACAGAGCTGGAAATTGGACAGAAGAAAGATTGTACTGCCTCAACCCGAAGGAGCTGAAAAAGGATTTCATTCACACCCTGGCATTTCCATGGATCACTTGAGCACAGGAATGACAAAATGGTGTTGTGTAACTCCAGAGAGTAAACTTTCTGGACAACTTCCAATGACATTCTTCTGAACAAAATTATAAGTAGCCATTTCCTCCCCAAGCTGTAAAAAGACCTTGCCCCAGTCCTTGGATGTGACACAGGTCAGAGCCAAGGTGCCAGGGACCAAGTGCTGCATCCTACACTGCACCCTGTGCTTGACCCAGTCACCAACTGCTGTGTGGTGTTTTATCCGCTCACCGTTCAAGGACTTCAGCCATTTCCATATGGTATGTACTCCTACCAAGTACTGTAACTTGAGTTTCCTCCACGTGCTGGCACTAGTGCCTGGTCAGAGGCATCAGTGATGGCCAGCAATACCCTCTCTTCTTCACTGTGCTGTCACCCTGTGCATCAACAGTGATGTTTTTCCTCCAGATGGCTGCCACTTCTAAGATTTGTCTCCATTAGCCCACCTCAGGAGGAAGAAACTGAAATACTTCCAATAATAGTTCCAGTGCCTACTCATGTCTCTTATCTCCAAGAGACAGAGCTTGTTCTCCCTCCCCAAAACATATGGATCCTCCTCAAGAAAGGACCCGGGGTTTCCCTGGAGGTTTGGGCATGCAGGGCAGGGACAGGAGGTGAGAGGAAAGCTGGGATGGTGGGAAAGAGAGCAGCCTCTGCACTCTCCTGTGCTGCAAATGCTGGCTGCTCTCTACTATTCAGGGAAGGGGAGAGATGAAGTGGAACCGTGGCTATGGGGTTGTGATGCTGCCTTGGGCATGTTTCCTCTCACCAAAATGGAAGCCAAGGGGCTGTTTGTCTCAGGAGCTGATTTCTTGGGAGTTTTTTTTCCATCCATAAAAAGCAACCCCAATCACCCCCAGCCCATGCTGTGCTAGGGGACCGAGCCCAGTGGGCTAGCCTGGCTTGCTTCTTGTAAGGGGAGCATCAAGCTTTATATGCATGTACTTCCTTTTATCTCTGCTGGATAGCCCCATTTTCCTTGTGAAACCCGCAGTGGAGCCACTCACAGGGAACACTGGTGAGAAAAAGTCTGTTGAGTAGAGAATCACCTCAAAATGCAAGTACTGCTCTGGCACATGCCTTGTGTTTGACAAAAGCTTGAGCTCAGACATTCGTGGCATCTTCGAGTTTTGCAGATGGAAATCTTGGGCAAGCCACCTACCATCCACCAATGTGGGGGTTTGTGCGATGGCTATGGGATTTGCCTCCAGGCTTTGCTTACTGGCAGCCAGTGGTTTGCTTGGGGGGTGCAGTATCATGCAACTAAATGCAGTGAAAGTATTTTTCTTTCACTGTAGGCAGGCTGAAGAGGATGAGGGATCTAGTCCTGCCTCCTGACTCTCCAGAGGCTGCTGCAACTTCTGGCTCTTGGCACAGCAAAGGCACCGCAGCATTAATGTTGTTTTAGAGACATAATGGCTATAAACCTTGTTGCTCAATTGCCAACAATCTGGAAGCAAAGCTTGGGTTTTCATAAAATCTGAGTTTGGCCAATTTGAGCTGGAAGTACAGATCTGCCTGAATTCCCCATAGCTCCCAGCCTTTGAAAGGTGTGCAAGTGGTGCTGCCTTCAGCCTGCTGGAAAAGCAAGGGGAAAAGGCATCCCAGAGCAAAATTCTTTTCCTGAAATATGTTTAAACTTGCTCTCTTCTAATGATCGCAGTATCTCCCTCCCTGATGCTGCTATCACTGCCACAGTGCATACGTGCAGATGATGCTACTGCAATGCATATGTGATTGACTTCAAAGCACCAAGCAAGTCCATGTGTAATCAAGTGTGGTGAATGAGCCTGAATCAGTTTTGACATGGCTTTCCTCACTGGCCTGGCCTGGGTGCCTAGACAAGGTTTTTATTCTCATTGCTTTCTGATATGATAGAGCTCCTCTAGCAGACTCTTTTTTTAACCTCCTCTGACATTTAGGGCTTGTCTATACTGGGGATTTAATTCAAATTATTCGAGGATGTGAATTTAGAGAGGAATAATTATTCTTGATTAACTCCCCATGTGGACAGTCTTGTTCCAAAATAAAAGTGCTTTATTTGAAATGGGTTTAATTGACTCCAAGAAAAGCAGTTGGTTGTTTTCTCTAAGAAAAAGGGAAAGGAAGGACATAAAATGTAGAATATTTTTTTCCTTTTCAGCTTGTTGAAAAATGTAAAGACTTTTGAATTTAGGAAAGTTTTAACTGAAAATTACTCTATGCTATTATATATAATTTGCACCTCTGATAAACTGCATGCTGTTGAAATTATTGTTCCATGAAAATAATTACACAGCAGCCAACATAATTAGACAAGCAATGCAAAATCAGGAACTGAATTGTAAGATGAGACTCTGACTGGGAGGGCTGTTTGTAGGGAGGTTTCTCTGAGGTGTACTTTGTTCTGTCCACACACTGGCATCCAGCCTGATTTGCTGGAACCAAAACTGATTATACAATGTAACAAGCCTCACAAAAGCTTAATCAAAAAAGAATTTCTCAGCTTTAGGATGAATTTTCTGTTTAAAAACAAGAAAAAAGATGAATTTCAGAATAATCAATATCCTGCTGGAGAAAATCAAGAGATTGTGGTGCCAAAAAATTTTCAGCAACCCCAGTGGTTGAGGCACTGATGCTGCTGATGTTCTTGGTACCCAGAAGGGAGAGCAGGAGTCAGGCAGGACTTTGGCTTCAGATGTCAGACACTGATCTCGTATCATCCATATTATTGAACTGATCTCATCTCAGATACCAGTGAACATTTTAGGGCAAAGAGTGTTTAGCATGGATCCAGACATAACTCGTGTCATACATTTTGACTATGGGGCAGGGAACTGGTCCTAGCCTTGCTGGTTACCAGCACAGACCTGCCCACTTAACCTTCTCTTTCTAAAGAACTGCTCTGTTTTGGTGGCAATCTAATCCTCCACATGAATGTCCTCCTGGAACTAAGAAGCTTTGCCTTCTGAAATGGTTATCAGAGCTGGTTCACATGATTCTTCAAAAAAACTGTTACTAACAGCAAATCAGTGCTTTCTGAATAAATAATAATAATTAAAATTTAAAGACTCTCATGGGAATCAGTAGATGGAAAATCTTAATTTGGGGCTTCCCAGACAACAGGAGACACCAGTACTGGCCTAATGGAAAACATGGTGGGTTTTTTTCTTTAATCCCAGTGTAAGATGGGGAATCTTTAAAAGCCTTCTTTTTTCTTTCCTGGGGCAAGAAACCATTTGCTACCCACGAGCAATTTGCAGTGAAGCAGTGACAGCCAAGCCCTGGATTGTAGCTCTGACTTTTAGAACATATAGAACCATGCTGGGATAGTGATAATACAGAGGTCTACGGGACAGCTCACGTGCATAAAGACATGCAGAGCTCTGCAGAAACAGAGCCTAGAATTGAAACTCCTGCAATCATACCAAGAGCAGGAGGAATCTTAAACTTAAAGCTTTCAGAAAAGGTTTTTTGTTTGCTTTTCTGGCATTGTTTTCAATATTGTGTTTCAAAGACACCTCTTCTTTGGCAAAGTGGAAGAGCAATCAATAGACAGGAGACAATTATGCCACTCTTTTAAAATCTATTCTACTCGTTACACAGCAGCTCAGAGGAGAAAAGAAATCTTATGTTCACATCTATCCTTTCTCTACATCTACTTCAAGGTACATTATGAATGCCAAGTCACTCACAACAAGACAAACCTTTCCATTCTTCTTGAAGAGCAATATCCTAATAAAATGCATTCCTTTAACTGTCCAATACATCAGACCAAAGCAGATTATGGCCGAAAATGCTAGAAAGACAAAGGAACTTAGGTTTTCAAAACACTGAAGCAGCTTGAGCTTCCTAAACCTTACAGCCATGGTCATGTAAAGAGAGTGGGCAGGTATGCTTCACTGCACATCACCATCCTGGTCATCTTCACCAGGCCCAGAATGAGCAGAAGCAGCTGCAGCCCTTCCCTTGCCCTCATATCCCCCCCATCTCTTGGTGGAAAGGAAGCTGATGGGTGCACTTACCTCACTGTGGGATGGAAATTGGATGTGGCAGACACAAATATCTGAACTCAGGAGCTTGGGAAAGGTCTCCAGTGCCACACTTCACATATGGCATTAGTACCTTTGGGGACCTCCAGTAGAGCTTGGGCTCTCTGGGGTATGAGTCACTCTGAAAACAGGACATCAGGATGCTGCTGTAAATTTTAGTCAAGGTGAATTTATACTGAAGTCTAAATTCACAGTTAATTACAATGAAGTAGAAATTGTTCTGAAGAGATTAAGGATGAGCTTTTGAAGGAGGCCTCTGAATTTTAAGTAACCAATTCTCATTGAAAGTCATGGGGTTTGGGCATCTAACTCCCTTGCTCACTTTTGAACACCCAAACCAGTGTCTAAAGCTCATTCTGTCAATAAACCAGCCGATATTTCTTTCCTGGGAAAGCAGTCTTCTGATATCCCCAAATTAAGACAACAGAGAGCTACACTTTTTGTTTTATTCTCTAAGGCTAATACTGGAACAATATAGAAGTCATTGTGAAAAATAAACTACAGAAATTTAGATATTTAGTTTTCAAGCCATTTGACAGGCATAGCAAGGAAATGTTTTTACCTCTGAAGAAATAAATGTAATAAAATACTGTTTAAATAATGTTTAAGTGATGTGATGAAAGACAGGTTCACGAACCCTTTATTATGTTAACAATTACCAGTGCAGGACATGGATTTTGTTTAAGAAATGTGTACTGCTAATATGGGGGTCAACATATGAATAAACAAGCATGGCAGTATGCACTAGAGCCAGGCTTTATTAAGGTATGCTTAGTTATCTGTATTGCTTATTGTATCTGTATTTACTTGTCCTACCAAGATCTACTGCAGTCATATCCTGTGTGTCCGTGTGCCCACAGGCAGGTGTGGGCACCCATTCGTACTCTTGCCCACATTGAGGTATCATTCATGCACTGAAATGACTTTCTTGCTCAAAGTGAGGAAGATGCTCACATTATCAGCCCACTACTGAAGTCTAAGGACAACTAATGCTGTTAGAGGTAGTAAGACCCAAGGGCTGGGGTGCTGACCTGGGGTCACTCCAAGAGCACCCCAGGAGCTATCACTTGTTCTGCTATAGACTAGCTGTGCAATGCCAGGCAAGTCACTGTGCCCTCCTCTCACATTCTCTTAGTTGTTAATCTTAGCTGAACACAAGATGGTCTCTTGCCGTTGGCCACAATGGTATACTGAGCCTGAAGTTCTCACTGACAGTAAAGATAAGTTTCTTGGAGTTGAACTTCAGAAGGCTCAGGCTTCTTGGACAGCTTCCTATTTACCACACCTCCTGCTGCCTTGGAAAGCTGTGGCCTCTTTCCAGACATATCCTTAGACAGCTTGGTTCTTAGTCCTTCTCAGTGATAGCCTGGGAATAGACATGTAAAGCCTGAGAAGCATCATCTTGAGAAGGCCGTTGCCGTTTACAGAGAAGAAGCTTTCATCTTCACTATGCCTTAAATACTTAAATACTACACTATGCCTTTTAATTTTACAGACAGTGATGATGGAAAAGTCCATTATCTGAGTCAACAACAATCCTCCAAAATATTTTCTGAATGATGTAGTTCACCAAATGTTTCCAGAGGTATTACTATTTCCATGTATCTAGTATGAACTCTGTTTTTCATGCTGCAAGACACACAGAGCCAAGCCAAGCTCTACTCTTAGAAGTTGGCAACGTGAAGGCTTGATGCAGCAAAATGTTGACCATTCTCAGTTCCCAGCATGGGCAATGGAAGTTGAGGATATCCAGCATCTACAAGAAGGCCATGTATGGCAGCGGACACTATTTGGACCTCCAGTGCAATGCCTGATTAGATAACAGTATGTCTCTAGGTGAACATATATTCCCTCCCTCTCTTTCTCCCTTATTCTTTCTCTGTCTTAATAATGCATGTAGCTCTGATTTATTTTTTATCAAGATTAACAATGGAACAATACTGCTTCAAATATTAAAAAGGCAAAGAAATGTAGGTACTGAAAAGGAAGGAAAATACCTCAATTTCAAGCCTAAAGATTACTTTGGGTCCCAGAGGAAGCAGAAGCAATTTAGTGGCTGATACCCTTAGCAAGAAAAAAGGTTGTAAGATTAAGACCAACTGCTGTTTGGATAAGTGGTTGGTAATTGCACATATCAGCAATTATGTGCTGTCATATCATTTTTCTGTTACCTTACTCCTCTCTCGTGTCCCGTCAGGGTTTACTTGGAATGACCCTACATCTATGGCCCTCTTTGGATTCACCTTCTTAATGTCATACAACAGTGCCTCTCAAGTTCAAAGAAAAAAGAAGTCATTATTACAGGAGATGCCTGGTGGAGGTGCTCCTCTTCACAGATGTAGCTAGAGGCTACTGCTATAATAACCAGGCTTCCAGGAAGAGAAATAAAGAAAGGCCTCCTGAACTGGTAAAAACCCTCTTTGTCCTCCAGCATTGCAGGGGGAGAAGTGAGGGTGTGGGGGGAGAGTTTCAGCATGGAGAGGTTTGAGCAGGGTAGGAGAAGGGTGTCTCTGTGCGTGGTTCAGGTGCCATCCCCCTTCTGATGCTGCAGCACCTGGCTCTGAGTCATGCTGGGGGACTCAGTGGGAGTTGGGGGTGCTGAGGCTTTGTTGGTTGGTTAGTTGAGGCAGTACAAGTTACTATATTGAATCACCTTCAAATGAAAAGAGGGAGCTTGAGTTCACTGTGTGTAGGCTGCTTGTAACTCCTGCCCCAGCTGGGCTCATTTCAAGGAGTAACGATGGCCCACCCTTGAGCTGAGCAATGGGGCTCACTTCTGTAGCTTGTCAGAGGTTTTGCATCACTCAGAAAGGCAAATACCATCAGAATCACCTTTTCTTTCACAGAAGTAACTGATTCCCCAACAAAGTGTCAAAAGGTAGCAAAGTCTGTTCCAGCTAAACTCATCTGTTCATTGCCTGAGGGAAGCCTCCAGCTTGTATGGCACTGGGTGCTCCCATGGAGCAGAAAATATTTACCTTACTAATAAGATCCAGGCAGAAGCTGTAACTGCCACTGTCTGCAATGTGCCTATGGTATATCTAGAGAAGACGGGCGATAGCTGGCTTTCAGGTATCCCACTGCTGACCTGCAGCAACGCCTCTGAGGTCAATGACTTTATAGGGATGTAAACAAGAGCAGTGTTTTCCATGGGAATCCTACCGTGGAAGCAGAGTGATTCCTGTCTCTGCAAGGGCCATCATGGTGAGAAGCTCTGGGAGGGACCAGCAACCCACTGTGTCAGGCTGTGAGCGATGCCAAACTGCAGCTGAACACAGGAGTCTTAGCAGCGATAGGGAGGTGCCACCAAACAGCTACGGAAGAGCTAATACCCTTTGAAAAGCAGATAAAAGATTCATCAGCACAGATGAAGATATGAGGACTTGGGCTTAGACAGCCTGTAGCTCCTGCCAAGAAATTGTGTGGAAGGTAGAAATGAATTTAAAAGATTGAGTGGGGGCCAGCAAGTCAATAACCGAATAATCCCACCCAGATAGGAAACCAAAGCATAAACAAGAGTCTCCACATGCTGACGAGTTAGCACTGGTTGCACTCTGGAAAGGATCCTAAAATAACAGAGATTCCTGTAGACAGAATAAACACATCTCTCAGTTGTCATCCTGAGCAGAGGGCAATTGCCTAGATGTCTGACTGACTCACTGCTAGAACTAAATATGTAGTTCTCTGACATGCTGTCACCTCCTTCGCTGTACGTTTGAGATTTTTCAGTAAAGCACATCAGGAATCAAAGCAAATGTCCACAAGGAAAGATGCATCTTGACCTTGAACTTTAATCACTAGCACAGGGCTGAAAATGTATTTAAAAGAAGGGAAGTTATTGCATTCCCGAGAGTGACATTTAATCCTGAAATTCCATGGGGGCTTATGTACATATGATCGAGCCGCCCCAACAGAGGAACAAGGAGTTGCAGCCCCTCTCCGAGGGCTGGGGATCTGGCATGCGGCTTTCTGAGCTCCCCAGAGAGACCATGACATGCTCCTCAACTTTGCATCTGATCCCCATTTCCCTTCCCGAGGTTTCCTTTGGGGTTTTCTTCAGCATGTCTCTTCCCAGTTTGCACTGCTGGAAGAGACAGAGGAGCAAAGTTCCCAAGTTAGTCTTCCTTCTAGTTTTAGCAGCTCTTTTACCCCAAACCTGAGCTTCGTGCCTTCTCAAATCCACCATAAGGTTCTTGGTTAGCGATTCCTATCAATCACTGAGCAGACGTGTCTACCCTGCTCATGCTTTTCTTCCTTCCCATCTCAGAGCTATTCTCAGTTTCAGCTATGTTAAACTTTTATTTATGTAAATGTACAAGAATCTGCCCAAAAGCCTTAACACTGGAACATTAATGAGAATTTTCAGTAAGTATTGGAAGTTGCAGGGGGCTGGATTACTCTTAAGGTAATGCTAGTTTGTAAAAGTCAAATGACCCTGCCAGACCCTAGGCTGGCCCTGGGAAGGATGGTGTGCTGGTTCAGAGTTCAATTCCTAACAGATATAAAAGATTACACACTAAATGCAATGCAGTGTGAGTTCATGAAGGCAACCATTTGTTAACTTGATATTATACTCCAACACGTAACAGATGTTACACATATAAATATATATACATATAACCTATAAAATAATTTACTCTGTGACATCTTAGGTACGGAACTCGAACCAAAATTAACCTGACACATCATAGGTGAAAGGAAAACGTTTAAACAACAGGTTTTTAAAGGTAATTATAAAAGAAAATTATCAGTAGATGAAGGTAATTCTGAGGGAGTCCTGGCAATAAGTCCTCAGTCTTTCATATTATGCATTCAAACAAAAAAATAAGATCATCATCAGAAGGCACAGACACCAGATGTGTGGTTAACAGTGAAAGGACAAATCATGGACACAGGATGATCTGCATCACCCAGTGAGCTGCACATGGGCAATCGGTGAGGTCAGAAATTAAGCAATTCCTCAGCGAATGATGAATGTTGGACACGCTTCCAAGCAGGCTGCCCTGGAATCGGCCAATGGCCAGGGTGCAAAATGGTTAATGCAAAACCTGGGGAAAATCCTCAAGAGGCAAACTGGAGGGCGGAGGTCACAACACCTCCCATCATGGGTCTGCTACAGTCCCTGCTGTGTGCAGCCCAGCACTACCATCAGGAGATGGAGCAGGAGAAGCTCTGAACAGCTCCACAGCAGCCAGGAATCATAGCATGAGATGAGTAGAGGGACTGCTTCTTCTTTCTTCCCCCCAAAAAGGGACATTGGAGGCACAGGAGGGGCTCAGGCACATGACGAGGCAGTGGAAACCACACACCTCAAATCCAGGCTGGTGGCCCAAGGACAAGACTATCTCATCTTTCTTTCTGTGTTTGAGAATTCACCCTGCAGTGAACCGAATTCCAGGTCAGAGTGAGCTTGTGAGGCTGGTTTACAAACCTGTCGCCTCCCTTTGCCTCCAGCCTGTGCAGGAAAAAAGCATTTTCTGACAGAAACTTCAATGGAGCTATCACTTTGTGAACACTGCAAATACATATACATATACAGGAGGCAACTTGTCTAATATATGTTCAAGATAGAAGTTTGAGATGTCAGAGAATTTTATCTGAAGAAAACAGGCATTCATGCACAAGAGGATAACTTCAAACCTATCTATTTATTCAACTCCGAGCTCTAGGTAGATAGAGAAATCAAGAGGAAGCTAAAGCAGGCAGACATGTAAAATGATTTCTGCAGGCAGAGAAAAACAGGACATCCCTACAAGTACTGCTAAACCGAGTTTTGGAAAGAAAGGTGGCAATTACCCAGCCTGTGCCTCCTGTCCTCACAGGCATGACCTCGGGAGCAGAGTGATGAGCTCAGCTGAGACAGTTAAATGTGCCCCAGGGGACAGGGATGGCACATGTCTCTGCTGAAACCAGCTCATTTTCTACCCATGATGACCTACTCATCTTTCTCTTTTCCTTTATGGCAGGAAGAACATTACAACAACCCAGGGAAAAACAGAGTAGGAAGGCACGCAGCATGGGTGGGAGGAATATAGCCCAAGCAGAAGATCCGGTGCTCTATCCATGCACCCTTGGTCTGATTTCATACTGGTGGTGATTGGAAATAAGCCCAGCAATTTAAAACCAGTATAAACGAGTCCTAGCTTGAGCTCAGCATACAGTGAATTCCCTTTTTCTCCAAAATTGTACTTGTCATCAAGAACCTTCACTCACTTTGAAACTAGAAGGCTCTCTCCATTCAACAGAAGATGAAGGAGAAACAATTACCGGAGGCAGGAATAGTAGTTTTCTTAGTTACGTTTATTCATTTTCTTTTTGTTCAGTAAAGTCTATGTTCAAAAGAAAGTTGATTCTTTCAGACATCTTTGTTAAGCAGTGTTTTATATGATCATACACGAGTATACAGCACATTAACTTAAAGTGATTTAACACAGTCAAATTGTACACAATGACATAAGGCATTGTGTGGCAGCATCTTTAGCTCCTTTCACGAGCAACACCTACCTACATGTGTGCAGGGAGCCTCACCATTTCAGAAGGGCTGTATTTGTCCCTCTCTGTTAGAGGAAAGGTTTGTCTGCAGAGCCAAGAGCTGAGCAACACCCTGAGGCAGTGCTTAAGCAAAGGGTGCTGCGCCCGTGCCCTGGGCAAACAGAAGTTCACCTCTCTCCCAGCAGCAAAGTTGGACAGTGCAGCCTGATCTTCATGACTGCTAATAGGACAGGTGCCCTCTCTCACCCAAAGCCCTCTGTGCAGTAGATAGATCCTGGAGATGGGACTTTAATCTGCCATTTTCCCTTCAAGTGTCATTTGGATTTATTCTTTTCTCTCTCCCATATTGTTTCACATTAACTGTATCCAACTACAGGGAGTATCAGAAAATATTACCTTAGCTTGAGAATAGATTTGCTCTCAAGTGACGTCTTCCAATACTAGTGATTTATATCCTTTTCCTGCATTGATCTGTTGGGAGCTTTCATCAGCTATATCTGACATAAACACTGTATTATTCTGTATTGCATTATACCCTAGAAATCCACTCAAATCCCTTTGCTCCTCAAATTAAAGCAATATGCGTTACAGTGTCCTGATTTCCTTCTATTCTTGCATTTTTGTATCATGCTCTAGATTACTCATGTATATTTTGGCATAAGCATCTCCCTGTTAATTTAAGAATATTGCCTTTAATCTTCATTATACCTTGAAGCACACTAAATCGTGGCCCCAGAGGACATGTGGAGACATTTAGTTCCCACACTGGCTGAATTTCTGTGGAAGTTATTTAAAGTAAATGTCAAATTGTTCAGAAGCTCAAGCCTTGTTGCGGGGAGATCCCGTGGACACTTGTGATGTGTCTGTGGTCTCACTGCTCCACACAGTGTGAGGTTCACCTGCCACGCTGCAGATCACCATGCTTTTGGGAAGGGACTTTTCTCCTCCCACCACAGCGGCACAGACTGCAGCTAGGCAACTGAGAGGTTTTAGTCGTGTGGCCGTGCTGGGATGCCTGAGCTCCTCAGCAGTTTGTCCACTGAGTTTGTTTGCCTGCAGGCAGCTTTTTGATGGCAGAAAGACAGTGGCAGCTGTAGATTGTACTTTTGCTGCAAGAGATCAGGTGGATTCATCACATTGTTCTTATTCAGTTCAAGTATCTTCTGACCATCAGAATGATCCACTACTGTATTTCTTACAAAACATAATTCTGCAAGAGTACACCTAATAATATATCCTCTAGTTTGGTAGTTTATGTGGGGTTGGGACTTTCTGGGGGAATTAGATTGTTTCCCTGCCTTGTCCTGTGGTAGAACTCCATGTAGGTCTAATGTTTGCCCAAGTCAGATATTAATGGTTATACTGGAAATGAATTCAGTCAGTCAGAGCTCTGAGTTCAGTAAAGCTACATGACATATATGAAAGGGCAGGATTTTCCTTGAAAGAAGAGCTTCAGACTTCTCTGCGGTAGTATATAGGCATGTCGGTTCAGAGTTGCTTCATTTGATACCAGTCTAGATAACCTGGCATAATCTTTATTCTAGATTTTCCCAGAGTATTAGACACCCCAGATGTGGTCTAAATTGAAACTGGTAGGAAAAGACATCTGTAATTTAGGGACAAGTAAGTCTTCCATAGGTGGGAGGGAAGAGAGAAGACCCAGGCTTTATTCCAGTTAAAGCTGAGACTGTCATGTTCAAAGTCACCCTGTTGTTGTCTACTCTTACTCTCAAACATCCACTGTAAGATATCTGAGATCCAGTTTAAAGATCTGAGCACCACAGACTCTGCAAGTAATCGGAGCATAAGGTGTACAGAGAAACTAAATATTCCCATTTGACCAGGCTCAGGACAGGCTCTCAAGAAGCATCTTGAAAACTGCAGACCCTTACAGACAGCAGCAAGGAAGCCTTGATGCCAAGGAAGATCCAGTGACACATGCAAGCCAGGACCCATAGCAGTGAGAACATGCAGCTTGGTCTTTGAGTCCAGTGTCAGTAAAAAAATGAAATATTGACCATGGTACTTAGAAGGGAGGAGCTGTTGTATAAGGCAGAGCAGAAGCTGAAGATGGTTTGGCATGAAAATGGCTGTCACCTAGAGTCAGAGAGGAAATGTGTCTGCAGCTTGTACATCAGAATGGGAAACCTCTTTCTCCAACATGTTTAGGCAATGTCCTCATGCAGAGCCACTAATCAGTTCAGCATAGCTTCAATCACAGTCAGCAACCTGGAGCACTCCTTGGAGGGCAGTCCAGCATCATTGATGTATCCATGAGATCAGCATCTCCAGAAATCTCCCACAAAATGCCCCTCCCTGGCATGCTCATATACAAGAGCAAAAGATGCTATTGCTGCTAAAAATGAACCAAATTTTATATTCAATCCAAGCAGAAGAGACTCATCCCTGTTAATGTCCACTGGGCAAGGAGCAAAAAGGACAGACAAAAATACAGAGCGTTAAAAAAACCAGTTAAGTTCTGCCCATCAAAGCAAGCAAAATATCACTGTATATGCATTAAGATTTGTTCACAAGTTCAGAAAATACCCTCCAGTAATATAATGGGTGATAATTTAATTTATTTATGTTTTTAAGGCATGAAGACTAGCTTTAATTTCCCTCAACTGTGCCTCTATTATTATTAATCTACTTATCTTCTAAAAAGATCATCTAAACTAGACTTCTATAGGGAACGTGATCTTTGGCCATGTAGGGCTTTGCAATTATCCAGTTCTGAATGAACTTGTTGTTAAAACATTTTTTAAGCCTAATGAAAACATTAGATCAATTCCTCGCAGTGATAGTTGTCATTAAATCAATAGCGTGTGTAAGTCCATTATACTGATATTTGACATGAACTGCCAAAGGTCTGCTAACAATGAAACCATACTGAAGCGTGTCCTCTGCTAAGCATACATCCTACAAGATAAAAATCTGTTAAGTCTACAGTAACTGAAACTTTTCTTCTTTAACTAAAATAAACAGATATCCGAAATGTTGCTGTAACTCACACTAGGACCACCATGATCACACAGGTTTTGGAGCCGGTCCTTTTATCACACCTTTATCACAGCTGTGCTCTCAAATCAGTTAGAAAAGCTTTTTTTGATTGTTTATCCGTATGGCTTCCAAAGCACAGGCAGAAATTTAATGTGAAGTTCATGGAGGACCTGATCCTACCCCCTCCAAAAGTAGCAGCACTGTCATCAGCTTCAGTGGAAGTTGGACCATTTCTCAGTCCCTGTGAAAGAAAAGGTCTTCCCAAGGAGGAACAGCACCTCTGCATCACAGCAGAGCAGCTTGCATGGGCAAGAAACACCACCAGACCCATTTCCCCATGGAGAAGAGCAGTTTCTTTGTATACACCATCATATTGCAAATGGGAAAGATTATTGAGAGACCTCCAGCTCTGTGTCCTTTAAACATTTTTCCAGTGGCCTGCAAACTCACTTTCCATCCGTACCATGGGTGCTTCAGAAACAGCATCACTATCAATGCAATCTTGCAAGAGTGTGACATCTGATGTATGTAATATATTATGGGATTTTTACCATGAGAGAATTATAAAACTTCAGCAAATGGCTATCTGATGGGAAGACTGAAGTCTAGAGAAGAGCTATTCAGCATGCCACTCCTTACAATTTATAAACCTAACAATTTTTTTAGTAGTAGTATGTAACATTTTTTCATTGGCAAAGGAGCTGTGAAAGGAATATGTAAAGGGAAATAATGGTTAATGGCAGACATTGACAATTTTCTGGCAGAAAAGACCACTTTAAGCTGAAAATTCAAACTAATTTATTTGAAATATGTTGAAGATTTACTATAGAGCGGACCGAGGACCAGTGAAACTCTTCATCTAAAAAGTTTGGAAATTTTGGTCCTCAGTAATGGTATTTTTTCACAAACAACTGAACTAATTGATAGAAAAAAACCCCACCTGACACATTCTCTGCATCCTTGGCTTCTGTAATTCTTGCAGCAGAGAAGCCCAACCAGTGCAGGAGTGGAGCGAGAACCCAAGCAGAGCAGGGTCCTGCCCTGCCCTGTGCTATGGCTCCCACTAACGGCAGCAAGGGAAAGCTCGGTCAATCCCAACAAAGCATGGAGAGCAGAAAAACCTCTGCAAAATGTTCTTCACCCCATTTCTGAGGTTTAGTTTTTAAATATCTACAAATGGAGTTACCAGCTAGATCTTCCTGAATCGTTTCCATGATCAGAATACAAGTTTAAGAGAAAATAATGCGAATATTAGTCTCCTTGGATGGGTTTTAGATCATCTTCAGGCATCTCCAACATAGACTTCTAGAGTTACACCCTCGTTACATCCAGGGGAGAAAAATCCAGAGTGTGATTCCCATTGATGCTCTGACCTATTTCAGACATGGGATGAATCATGATCTTGATTTTGCTGATGACTCCTGCCTTGCCTGTACATGGAGCTGGGGCAACCAGTTCAGACATAGTGATTGTCCCAGCATGACTGCAAGGAGACACCACGCAGAAAACAAAGCCTTTGTGTTCGGCCAGTGAATACGATGGTGACTGAAACAAGGACATTATGTGGGATTCCCTTTGAGGGAGTCTGAATCAGGGAATCAGGGCCATAGGACAGAGGTTCTTGTTTATGGTTAGGAAGAGCTTCAGCTCCCTTTATGTGGGGTCTTTAGATTTTGGTCAAGTCTATGCTTCAGTTCTGTTACAAGGGAAAGTCCAAAAGTCTCAGGTGAGTACTGGTAACTGTGGAAGGAGACGGACCAATATGTTTCGTTTGCATTTTGTTTCTGAGCATGATGGAGATTATCAAAACAGCCAAGTACTTTTCTGTTGGTAAAGCCACAGAGATAACTCCCCACAACCAGATGAAGAGACCAGGTGCAGGCTGTCCTTGGGTCCCTCTTCAAAGTCTCAGATACATTTTTACAAGGCCTCTGACTCAAGGAATAAACATGAGAGGATTACAACAGCTAATCAGATAAGCGTGTCTTTATTTAACTGTAACATCAAAAATTAAGCTTGCAGTATGTTCTTAAGAGATAGAGTCTTCAATCTAACTCAAAGATTTTTTTGAAAGATTTTTTTCTTTTTAATTAAATTGTGTTGATTTTATTTGACATTTGATTTCAAGAGAACCGCCAGTGTTTCTCCTTCACTGTCTGTCTCAAATTAGTGTGTAAGAAGTCACAGCCAAAAGGCTACCCAGCTCTTCCTGAAGGCTGCTGTAATTTAGCTTCTCTGTGGGCCATACAGCTCAGCCTAGGTACAGATCAGCCTAGGTTTCCCACCAAACATCCAGATTTCTACATAGTGCAGCAGAGTCCTGTGCAGGTAGCACAGTATGCATTCGGCTCATATGTACGTATGGGGAATATAAACCTGCTGACACAAGGTAGGCTATCCTCACACCAAAGAACAAGTTATTATGAGATAAACAACACAACAAATACTCCACAAATACCAGGGAAGAGGTTTCGGCCAGCTCATGTCCCTGCACTGGTCTGTGGTGGGGCCAGACCAGCACCCAACGGGTGCAGCCAACAATGGGAGGCTGAAGTGAAGTAACAATGTTCCTTTTCAGCAGCCTGTCCATATTGCAATGTATTTTATATTTTAACTCCACGGATGAAGTCTCAGCCTTAGCTCTTAGCCTGGGTCACTGCTCTGGTCTGTCCCTTCTGCATGACTGCAGCACATATCTGTGATGGTGGTACCATGATGAAGGTGGGAAGGGAAGTGCTTCCCCTATTGATGGCAATGCTCCTTGAAGGACCACAGTGGTGGCCTTTGGGGACCTCCTCATGTTCAAAACCACATGCATAACTGTATAGCCCAAGAAGGAACTTACAGAGATACTCTATATGTTAAAACAGAGTGTGAGTTCTTTGGAGATGTACCAAACCATAAAAGAGCTAAAAAGAAGGATGCTGTGATATACAGAAGTAATTACACAAATATATTGAGATTGTAAATCAGGATCTCAGAACTCAGAAAACGCCTGCCTTAGTGTCAGCTGGGAAAGAGCCCTGTGTCCACTGAATTCCCTTCTCATTTGTCGCTGAAACTGG
>JAVSBS010015990.1:70980-88650 GCA_033124195.1 Coracias cyanogaster
TCGCCTGCTGGACACAACAGACAGAGATGGCTCCTCAGTGGCCTTCACATGGAAGGACACCACTGAGAGAGCTCAGCAACCAGCCCCAACAGAAGCCTCACCCAATAGGAAGCTCCTCCAATCAATTGGCTCCTGGTTGATATAATCCTGGCCTCACCCACCACCCCAGTCACAACCACCTGGGTGAGGGCAGAGCCACAGAGACAGAGGTGGGCCAGGTTCTGCCTCTGGAACATGAAGCTAGTGGGGAAATAAAACATTCTGCTAGGTTGTGGCTCACCCACAGGTCAACCCCAACTCAGGGCCCACAACTCAGGCCCCAGCACTTCAACAATTTATATACTTTTCATTTCTAAGACAAAAGTTTCAATGTCTTTACAGTGAAAACTGAGCTCTTTTACAGCACTCTTCATTGAACAATTCTAATTTTCAACTTCGGTTTTATTCCAGCACAGAAAACCTAATTGAATGAAGACAGCATTGGTCCTATTTCTTCCAAATACTGCAAAAGTAGAACACTGCAACCCAGTGTGCCAATATCCATGCCCTATACTTGCTCATAGCATGATTGCTCATTAACAGTGCAGCCTATATTCAACATTCTTTTACTCGAGGCTGTGAGGTGCAAGGTAGGTGAAATAGCGATGCGAATATTTTTCTTCATTCACAACCATACTGAGAGCACAGATTTCACTGGCTGTCTCCTGACACGTATTGCTGTTTTCTCCATGTCCTTGCTTATAGGTTACTCCTCTGACCTCTAACAGGGTCCATCAGGGCTCGCCAAACTTCAGCTGCTCAATTCTCATTCACGATATCTCTTCTCACAGAGGCCTGTAATGCTCATCACAGGAAGCCATGTAAAATTCAGCTGCAAGAGCATCATATACTTACTAAAATCCAGAAGTGACAAAATGAGCCCTCAGATGACAGTGGGCAGATCTCGGTTTCAAGACAAACAGCAGCCACACACTTACGGGTGAAATATAATCTAGGAATAAATCCCCAGCGCTGGGAATAACTGGGAACAATTTCTAGAGCCAAATACCTCTTTTATCATTTTGTATTTTCATAGGTTTTATATTGAGTTTCTCTCCTTTTATTCAACAGCAGAAAATTTATAACAGTGGGAGCATCATTATTTGTTTTACTCCCTTAAAGGCTCTGTTTGATTTATACAGTGAGCAAACCAAAACAAAAAATCCCTGCTTCTAAAATTATGAGGAATTGCTACAGGCTGTCAATTTTTTGTACAAATGTATCAAAGTGGCTAAGAGAGATAATCAACTCTCTTCCAACATTAAGATATTTTAATGCTATCGTCCCTAACAAGTCAGGCTGACGCTGTAGTGAGTTGTCATTCCCATACTGTACCGTACCTTCTGGGGTGCATGGGCAACCATAAAGGTCACTATTGTTTATAGGTAAGAGTAAGCATCTTCCCACAGGAGATGTAGAATTTCTATCCCAGAACAGACAGGCAGAAATGCCGGGGGCAGAACTCCCTTGTAAATATAGTCATATTAGTACTAAGGCTTATAGGAAATTACATATACATTTGCATACACAAAGTTGCCATGTAAGACTAGTATGATCACCCGTAGAGATGGAAAACAGCTATCAGCAACTGAATCTTGCCCTTCTGATTAATATCATCTTCACTGCTGTCATGTCCTTAAGACCCAATTAGCTCATGATGGATAATGACCAATGTCCTGAAAATATGCTGATTGTTGAGAGTCATCTCAGATTTAGCCATCAGAACCTGAGCTAGGCCAACAGGCCAGTCCACTGCAAGGCTGATAAAATCAGCAGCGGGTTTACTGCTAAGACAACAAGTCTTAACACTTCTGAGGGATGCTTTAAGAAGATACTGGGGTTAAAGCTTTTGACACTGTACTGTCAGTAAACTTGCACTTTAAAAAGCAGTTCATCATAGATTTTTCAAGAAAGAGGCTCTTGCATTTCATCACCTAACATGGCATATTAGGACCTTTGTACTAAAAAAATTGCAAGTTTCTGGTTTGTTTCACATCAAATTCTTTGAGATGTCTCTGATTTTCACCAGTTTAAGTGAAATGTGCGAGAGGATTGATCTAAAACCTGAAGGCCTAGCTCTGTGACAAGGTAAATGGATTAACCAAGACAACACATGCTCTTGGTTAACCGCTGAGACACCTCATCAGCAATCTAACTCTAAAAATGGCATATGTAGTGGAAGTCACAAAGGCGGTTGTCAACTTCTAAGTTCATAAGACAGTGGGTAAGCTTGGATGCTTTTTCTGAGCTTGTGTGCACACTTTAGGTACAGTTTGCAGTGTGCTGATGAGTACTGTGGAAGAACTTGAATGATTTACAATACACATTTTACTGTCTTACTGGCCAGATTACTATTAGGTTATTAAAATCATTTTTCTGCTTATTCTACTCATCAATATACTGAAGTTCAAGCTTACTGAATTTGAAATTTATAACTGCTTTGGAGAGATTAAATAACTTCCTGTATCTTAAATCAAAACATGGCAGGCTCCTAAATAAACAAGCACATTTTCCAAAATATTCTACAAGAAAGTAAATAATATTTCACATGGACCCTTATTTCATTGCAAAAAGTCATAGGAAGCACAGAAAAATTCAGGTCAAAAAGACCACAGGAGGTTTTTTGGTCCAAGCCATGCTCAAAGAAAAGCCAGCTGTGAGCTCAGACCAGGTTATGCAGGATTCTATCCAGCTGGGTCTTCAAACTATCCACAGATGCATAGGTTAACATTGACTGTACAGCCTCTCTGGGCAATCTGCTCTGCTGCCTGATGGCTGCCATGTCCACTAGGGCCTTTTCCGCAGAGCTGCTTCCCAGCCAGGCAGCCATAGCCAGTGTCATTGCAAGGGTCCTTCCTTCCCAGGTGCAGGACTTCTGCCCTCACTGACTTTCCTAAGTTTCCTCCCAGGCCATTCCTCCAGCTGATCTAGGTCCTTCCAGATGGCAGTTCTACTCTCAAGCCTATTGACCCATTCTCCCCAATTTGGTGTCATCTGCAAACATGACAGGGTCCTCCATCATGTTCTCCAAGTCACTAATACATTAAACAGGACAGATCCCAGTATAGACCACTATACTACTCCACTCAGACTCCCTACCTGGATCTAGCTCCTAGGTCGGATCATGCAAACAGATATTTTTCATGCATCTAGTTAGCTGCACATCCCTAACTTGAGCACAAGTACTACAGGAGACCGCATCAGAAGTGTTGCTAAAACCAATGACACCCACTGCTCCTCCACTGTCCACAGACCTAGTGATTTTACCACAAAAGATTGGTCAGGAATGAGCACTCTTGGTATTCATGCTTGATGGTTTCCCCAGTCATCCTTTTGTCCTTTAATCTGCCCAGAAACATGTCATTTACATTTTTTATCACAAATAGATCTAGAAGCATATAGGTTTTTTTTTTTCTTTTATTGTATCAATTCATCAATTATAACAGTAGTCCAATGGACTAGGCAAGCAGGTGCTAAGTAAGGCATTATTTAAGGTATTCACACTGCTCTGTTCTTTGTCCAAATTCAGAACACTTGTGCCATTTCATATTATCGCCTGTCTTCAATAATGAAAAAAGACGTGGTAAAACATATTTATCTGATGTGAGGACATGAATTCTGGATGGGGCCTTTCAACTAGTTTACGCTTGAGACAACCACAGAAAAATTCTGCCTCCAGATGAACTAGCAAGGGAAACACCAGTAAGAGCATATGTTCAAGTGTCATGTTCCCATTTACTACCAGTGATTATAAGTATATATCAAAGTCTTTCTCCATGAAGTACCGAGCATTCATAGCCTTTACACCAACAGATAATCATCATTTTTTTTGTTAATGTTCCTTGAAGCCAAAAACACCCTAAAAGTAAATACTTAAGAGCAACTGAGAAGCTTGTGAATAAATACTAATTTCTAAGTATCAGCATCTATGACTAATGTAGCTTACTACCAGTGTAGTGTAGTGTACTGTGACTGCTCACTTCTTGTTGCTACAGCTATCAATGCAATCCCACTAACTTCAAGGTTACTATACGACAGATAACAAATATTGTGGCAAATATTGTCTCCCAAGTCATTAGACTGCTTTAATTAGACCATATAGAAGAGCCGTGATTTCAGTACACAAGTTATACCGGTTTACTTTTAAAAGCTAGACTTTTTAACTAGTAAGTGCTCTGTATCTTAAAAATAGCAATCAAGTAAGTACGAGGTGAAGGGGAAGGTTGTTTTCAACAGAAGTATATGCAGGGAAGAGCCCTGACTTTAATGTTTGCCGATAATGTCAGTTGAGCCTGTAAGTTTGCTCTGGATCCTACGGTTAAGTATATATCTAAATACTTTCAAGATTCGCCTGGGGAGGAGTGGCTGGAAAGCTGCCTAGGAGAAAAGGACCTGGGGGTGTTGGTCAGCACTTGGCTGAACATGAGCCAGCAGTGTGCCCGGGTGCCCAAGAGGGCCAACAGCATCCTGGCCTGTGTCAGAACCGGTGTGACCAGCAGGAGTAGGGAGGTGATTGTGCCCCTGCACTCGGCACTCGTGAGACTGCACCTTGAGTACTGTGTCCAGTTCTGGGTGCTACAGGATAAGAAGGACATTGAGGTGCTGGAGCGTTGTCCAAGGGCAACGAAGCTGGTGACGGGTCTGGGGAATATGTCATATGAGGAGTGCCTGAGGGAACTGGAGTTGTTTAGTCTGGAGGAGGCTGAGAGGAGACCTCATTGCTCTCTACAGCTACCTAAAAGGAGGTTGTAGTGAGGCTGGTGCTGGTCTCCACTCCCAGGTAACTAATGACAGGATGAGAGGTAACGGCCTCAAGTTGTGCCAGGGGAGGTTCAGATTAGATTTCAGGAAGAAGTTCTTTATTGAAAGAGTGGTTAGGCACTGGAACAGCCTGCCCAGGGAGGTGGTGGAGTCACCATCCCTGGGAAGCGTTCAAAAAACAGGTAGATGTAGCACTTTGAGACACAGTCTAGAGGTTAGGGAGATGTTCGACGAAGGTTGAACTGGATGATCCTAGAGGTCTTTTCCAACCTAAGTGATTCTATGATTCAATGTGGTTCTGCTCCCCTCCCATTTAGACAAGCCCAAGTCTATTATCCCTAAAGTAAAACACTAAAACTCGTACTGCAGATGTTTAAAGTAAGCACTTCACAGAACAAAGAGCTTATTCAGCTTGAAAAGACTTGCTACCTCTGGAGAAGTACTAATGCCTTAGCTCCTCGCTTCTCCAGTCCCCGGCATCTGGGGGCCGTCTCAGTCACTGCTCAGCCTGCTGCCCCAAATCCTGCTGCCGGTGAAGGCAGCAGGGTGGGACCCCTCAAAACTGCTGTGCCTCCATCACCCACAGCTTTGTCAAGGGATTCGGGGAGAGAGGTATAGCTGTGTCTGAAGCCACAGCGTTCATCAGGGAGGACTTATTTCAATATGTTGTTGAAAGTATCTGATGTCAGGTTATATGTCTCAGGGGGATGCATGTTTCATGTAGTTTGCTGTGCCATCTGTTAAGAAATGCAGCCACTCGTCTCTCCGCTACATGACCACAGATGGGGAGTTTTTCCCCCTGTGTGCATTACTGTCAATATATGCCAAAGCCTTCTTAGCTGGAGCCAGGTGGAATCACCACCACGACGAGCGTGCCTAGGAAGAAGGGTGCTGCATGGGTCTTCCTGAGAACCTTGGCTCATGGTATGCAGACAAGCTTAATGAACAAAGCCAGCTACAATGATGAAGTCAGGTCCTCAAAATCCCTCTAGCTTGTAGGGCACTAAGCAATGACTCCAGCAGCAGAGCTCAAGGAGGAGGTCATGCATCTCAAATTTGACCCTCCCGTTAGCTGCTGCGGATGGTGCTTGCCCCAAATCACCATCTGGCAATGGCACCATGAATCTCAGGTGCAGAAAAAAATCCAAAGCCTCAACTGTTGCCTCTGTGGAGATGCCACAGCTCTCAAAGAAGGCTTGGTGTGCGCTTAACTAAACACGGCGTCTCCAGCACTCCAGACTGTGAAGGAAACCGTGCTCTGCTGACTGACTGACTGGGTCCTTCAGGGGAAAAAGCAAACATGAAGCGAGCAGCAAGTCCCCTAACAGCTATAAGCAGCTATTGACTTAAGCATCAATAACGCTCCTTTTTTTCAGGGGTGATTATCGCACCTTTTAATATTGAGCTGACATTTTTCCAGCATGACTGGGTCCATTCCTGAGCCTGTGGGTTGGAAGTTTTAAAGCAAGGTTTTACAGAAAGGGGACTGTAACTGGAAGTTTTATTGAAAACTGGAAGTTTACAGAAAGGGGACATTGGTGAGGAAGGAAAGTTTTACAGAAAGGGGATTTCATTAGGAAGGAAAGTTTTACAGAAAGAGGACTGCAAGGCCAGCCTGTTCTGATCACCTTCCACTCACTGGTCTCTTTGGAGCAGGTATTTCACCCAGGCAGAACAGCGGCTGGTATCAGATTTGTTTTCACTGGAAAGCAAATGGTTGCCCTGCTCTCATGTCACTACTCTTGTCACATTACCACTGGCAGCAGCACCCGGTGGCGTTCCCCAGTGCAAGCAGCACTGCTGTCCTCTGAGATGACCCCAGTCAGCAGCAGGAGCAGCAAAGCAGCTCCCTGGGGATGAGGAAGTACTTCCAAGGCTGGTGGGCATGCCAGAAAGTCTGTTCGAAAACTGAATTAAAAAAAAAAAATTCCATCAGTGTCAGAAAGATCTTCCCCCTCCAACCCTAGCTGCAGGTGGTGCCCAGCCCTTCTGCAAACCCACTTTCAAGGCTCAGACCTGGGATGCTGACTTAGGAGGCAGCATTTTGGGGCGCCAGCAGATGTTTCTGTCTATCACTTCTTATAAATGTCCAGCTGGCCTATTAAAAGTGAATGCAGCCCTCAGCTGAGCCACTCACCTCCACAAACCCCGGAGGGCTCCTGCTCTCTGTGACTGCTCTGGGCAGGCTCCATGCACCTGGTGGTCACTACTCCAGTATACCACACTGAGGACCAGGTGGCAGCCCAAGAAACCATTTGGGCACCCAGACTGCCACAGAGTGGTCTTGAGGCACCAAATGACCCACACTTGCCCATTCTGGATTTTTACAGCCAAATGCAACTTTTGATTGAAGTCTGGCTTATGCAGTGAGAAGGTTGATGATCTGTGCAGAGATTTCACTGGTGTTTGTGGACTTTAGGCTCCTTCCTCCTTGTTCACACCGCAGGACTGTGGCTCAATTTACCAAGTAATGTAATCAAATAAAAAAGCAAAAGCACTTTAACAGAATACTGTGACTAATGGAAAGGATATCTTAACTTGCAGGTATCTTCTCTACTTCTGCCATTAATTTACTTCTGCCATAATTAAAGTTTGCACATGCATATGGAAAAAAAAAAATCCAACATCTCATAAAACCCTCTTCAAATAAACAGATATCTTGTATGAGGCACATACATCTTTGAGGCATGTAAAGCCCTGTATCTAAAGCAATGTCCAGCAGAGCTCTGCCTGCCATGAACTCTCAGCAGGGACTGCCCGTGCACATTTATTTTGAGTGCCCACATATTGCACCTGCGTCTTTGATGGCATGGCAAGCAGACAGCTGGCAGGATCACCTGGCTTCGGGATGCTTCAGCCACAGACCATGTTCATCATCACTTATGTGGAGCCCCTCGTAGCTGAAATTTTCCTCCATGTCTCTTACAACTGGGAGGCTGCCAGTGCTACATCTGCCTCCACAAGTTACGAGTCCTACAACAAATATTTGGACTCAAAAAAATAGAGCCCCAGGAGAGAAAGGATTAGGCACAACCCTTAAAAAAAATGAAGTCTTTGTGTTTTAATATCCGCATTCATATCTCAGCCTCTGTCAAGCTTTTCACACAGTGCTTTGGGTGGGGGGCAGCCAAGAGTCATGGCACCTCAGAGGGAGCTGCCGGTTGAGGGAGCATGTCCTTAGATGCCAGGAAAGACAACAACAATGCAGACCTTCAAGAGGAGAAACACTTGCTCCTTTCTGCACCTGTATAATTCCCCAGATGGGCACCCACTAGCGTTGCCAGATTTAAAATCAGAAAACACAGCCGCAGCAGCTGGAGGAAGCTGTGAAGAACTATTTTTCCATCATCACTAAAAAAAAATTGGAAATGGAAAAGAAGATGGACTAGAAATAGAAAAAAATAGAAAGGAGAGGAATGTAAGGAAGGGAAAGCTTAGCAGAAAAAACCACGTGCTTGCAATACTGAAAATGAGTAAATTTGGAGAGGACTAACAGTTCTGCTCCTATGGAAAATTGCAAACCCAACAAAAAACCCTGAATGGCCAAAACACTGGCCCAAATGAAAACTCATGCTCTCCTCAATTTTTTAGGCAAATGACCAGCAACATGGCAACTTTTGCACATCCATCCTTAGGAAACAGCACTCCTGTCAAGGACAAGGGATTAGCTCAGGCACCGAGGAGCTGACATAGTTAAATACTGCTGCTGGCAGATACAATCCAGTTTATGACTGAGGTTGTAAAAACATGCATGAAAGCAAATTCATAAGAAAGATACTCTAATGAAGATGTATAGAAGGGCTGTAATGCCATGTAGCCTCTTGATAGCTAAGGCCCTGATCCTGCAAATTAAGCTAAGCGGCGAAGTTAATCAGATGCATAAGCGTTTGCAACATCAGTGCTTTTTTTTTCTTCCCCAAATGAGCTAAATTCAAAAAGCCTTGGTTTAAATTACACGAAGATATTAGCAACATTCGTTCTTTATTAGAAGCAGTTTATTCATTCAGGGTGTACAGTGCGGAGCAACACGCCTGGCATGGTTAGTGATGCGTGAACCTGAAGGGGAAGAAATCCCTTTGCATTCCCTTCACAGCCAAGTTGCACAACAATCCCGGCTGCTGCCTCAGCAGCCAAACGGGCAATTTTCCAAGCCTAAAAGTCAGCAATGAACCCAAGTGTTAAGGCAGCTTTGTTCTCCCTTAAAGCTGACCAGATATCCTTGGAAAACTCCCTTGGACCTTTCTTCCCATCTTCTCCCTGATAGCCTCCTCTAGGAGACTACAACTGTGATGTTGCGTTTCCCAGCTCTCTGCTCCAAAACAAGGGGTGGAAACTCATGCGGCTTCACAGGGTCAATGGCAAAACCTTTCATTTGTGGGAGAGCTATAAATTTCCTGGTAAGGATGACAAAATCAGAGCAATGCACCTGAGGGATGAGGAGAAGAAAAAATCCAGGTTTTCCAACAGCTCATCTCCTACCTCAGAGGTAAGTTTAAAGCTGTGGCAAATGTGTGTTAGCAGCAGGCATGGCAGGGTAAGCCATCCTGCACTTGTTTTCATGGCAGGGAATGAAATACTAACTCAAAGCAGCAAACATCACTTATAATTGACACACCTTAAAAACATCACAAAAATTATCTCTTTTGTATGATGCAGGCTGTCTTGCTCAATGAGACAGAAAAATTGTCAAAAGCTGAACTGGCAAAGGAGAGTGAAAGCCCTCTCCATGGGTAGAGCATCTCCACGATTGTAATATAACACAATTAAGGCTGGGAGGCCAGGCGATCTCATTGTCCTCTCAGCACACTCACCAGCACCCTGGTAAGATTTTTTGCATTGATCAGTTAAATGGTTTCTTATTTCAGTAACCTTTTAGAGAGGATAACAAAGCACCCAAATAGCATCTACCAGGTACACTCATGAGACATTGGTGTGAGGTGATCAGGAACTACCTCCTCCGCGGTGAAACGTGATGTTGGGGTAGGGTGGCTAAGTTACACCATAATATGCATCAATGATGTATAAAGGGGAAAATTGTGTAAAACCTTTTATAAATAAATTATTTTATTCAGGAAGCACTACAACACCAAGTGGAAAGAGGAACACACAAAAAAATAAACGAACAAATGGCTCTTGCTTTTCTCCACCATTTTTTGAGCAGTTTAAGCAAAAATTTCTAAACATATTTTTTCAGTTAATTTCCAATTTTTCTCAATGTCTATCTGTGGTATTTGGATAATAAAGTGGGGTCCTCTGTGCTCAAAGAGCGATGAAGACTGGCCTTGCCGTCTCCAGTGCAATCTGGGGGAGTGGAGACTCGCCTGGCTATCACAGGATGCAGAGAAGGAGGGAGCCCTGCTGCGGAAGGGCAGCCCTGCTTCTGGTCAGCAAGGAAAACGAGATAACAAGAACCTGCAGAGTTCTTTGTTTCTGAGAAAAGGTGATTAAATCTGATAGGCAACCTTTGCCTCATTACCTGTGAAATACATATTCCAGTTGACACCCTTGCATATGCTAATGAAGATTACAGAGATCATGCTAAACTTGTGTGACTGTAGCAGCCGTCTTTCCACCCAAATCATACTACACATCACCTGAGGGGGGGACCTCGTAATTTTGGAGAAAAAAAGACAGAGAAAATGATGGTTAAATTGAAAGGGAACCTCAACATCTGACGGACCAGTCAATGGGCTGTGTTCTCTTCCTCCACTCCAGGCAGGGACCCACTCTGGGTAAGTGCCAAGCCTTTCACCCTCTGGTGAATGGTAACCCCAGGTTGTTGTTGCGTTATTACTATTTCTGCTAGAAATATTAACGTTAATTAGTAGTGCTATTGTAGTGAGTGAATTTATCAATGGCAATCTTGAATCTGTTCTGTTGCTCTCAATAAAACAACTAATTTAAACTTTTGTGAATCTGACTCTGTGAAAGTCCTTGGCTGGGACTCTGATAAATGGATCAGTGAAAGTCCTGGGACTCTGACAGACAAATATAAAAATTACATTCCTTTTGATGTGACAGTATCCTCTCAAGTTCCTACTGGCTCTGATAATTAATTTCTCATCCAAGCATTCCAGAAACCTCCTTGACTAATATTGCCTCTTTAATAAATTTTGTCATCCCCCGCTATGACTGTACTAAGCCCTTTCATAGTCAGTCTGTGCTGAAGGACCACAATGCATTCAGAAACCAAGAATGCCTATAAATATTGCACTGTGCATGACCCAAAAGGTCGAAGATGCCCCCCCAATTCAATGGTCACTTGTGGTCATTCATGACTTCAATCTTGTAGCAGGAGCAAAGAATCTAACCTTGTCTTTGAACCTTGGTTCCATACCAAGCAAAAAGGAAGATGGCAATGACAAGAGTGAAACAGTATTACATGCCAAGGGATCACTTCTAGTCCCCCAGCCACAAATGTCTGGAGAATATTTTGAGCACATACAACTGTTCATGCTCCCTTTTTCAGTCTTGGCTCTATGTACCTCTTACTGGTCATTCTTGGAGATAAATACTGTGCCAGATGGACTTTTGTTCTGACCTAGTACACAACTTCTTACATGGTTGTAGGATCAAGACCTAGCTTTCCTAAATGTCCCAGGTTTGGAAGTGTTTCAAAGGGAAAAATAGTAAAGAAAAAGAAATGCCATCAATTATGTTACATTTTAAAATTTTTTTTTACCATTCCTCCTTGCACCATTTGTAATAGCCAATATTAAATAGCTACAGAGTGACAAAAGGAAAAGCAGATGGAAAAGGGCGAAGAAAAAACCCTAATATATCTTGTTATTTCCTACAAGGCAAAAAGAGATGGAGTGAGCATTAAAAGTATCTTAAGAAGCAAAAATAAATGCTAAGAGGTATTAGAAAAACAAAATGCTGTTTCATTTCAAATCTGCAAGAGGAAATCTGCTGCTTTTTTTTTAACTTCATTAAAAATGAATGTAATTAATTCAATTCATTCATGAGGTAACCTCTTCATTTCAGTCTAACCCCTCCACATCAGAGTGCCGGATGAAGGGGACATGGAGGAAAAAGAAGAGGGGGCTTCCTGGAGTGCTTTGTGCTGAGGCTATTTTGGGTTGCATAGCAGCTGGTGGGCAACTGTGGGCAGCAACTATAAGCGATAGCAACGCTTGGGGTGATGGCTGGCAGCTGTACCAGCCCTTGGATCAGTCCCGAGGCCCAGAAATGCAAAGACATCACGAAGCCGTTTTCCTCCCTTGTCTTGTGTTGAGCCTCCTGGGAGGCACAAGACAAGACCTGGCACTGACATTCCTCTTGATCTCTATTGGCCAGAGCTTCCACACAAAAAACTCAGAGACGTCCACCCATATCATTCACAGAATCGGACCAATGTGTTCCTGAAACCACTCTTTTCTTACACTCAGAATGATAACAAACTCTACATGTACATCAGCTCTTTGAAGTAACTACTGGAACAAGATCAAATTAGAAGGCAGGATATTTAGTCCACAAAGAATGGCTTTCAAACCAGAACTGTTTGATAACAACACTCCCTTAGCTTGCTGAAGAAGACCCCTTTTGCTAAATTCAGGCACTAACCAGCACTGCTGACTGGTTCTGTTTACAGGATACCCAGCATAATCTGAAACCGCTTTCCAAAATAACCTGTTTAACACAACTCCATAGCTGCTGCGCAAGGTTAAGGACTGAACACGAGCTGGTACTTGCGCAATCACTACGATATTTGCTCTTGAGGTGCTTCATGTTGACAGTGTAAACATATAGGTGAGCAGGTTCTGGGAGGTACAATGCAAAGTGAGCGCTGTTGGTACTGGAGCAGGCAGTGCTGGTTCATGGCTACAAGCAAATGTGCATTTCGTCGTAGCTGGAAGAGAGGAAGGCGACTGTCAATCCCTGGCTTCTGAATAACTAAACACAAAATGCTTGTCAAGAAAAAAAATCAACAAAATTAATCTTTTCTTTAAGTGGCTGCCAAACCTGACATAGACAAAACATCAAGCAGGTGAAAGGCATTGCAGTTTTCCCTGCAAATCTCTAACTGCAGAGAGCACTTGGCCATGGCTCTCCCCCAGATAAGCGAGAAGGTCAGCTGTTCCTATCAAAGAGCAGCCCTCACTCCACAACTGCAGCCTGACACTTGTCAGCTTCATCATCTGGAATTGAAACCTTCTCCAAACCTGCTGGCTCCGCGTGGGAGCAGGCAGCCCAACCTGAGCTCAGGCTGGACTCATTCAGAACCCAGTGCCTATTGATAAGTGTCCCACTGGCATCTGCAATCTGGCTTCTACACTGGAGAGAAATAGCACTTGCTGCCATGTCACGGGTCTGCTCCAAGGGCTCTTTGCTACTGCCACCACCCTGGGACTTGACACCAAGGACCTAAATGAATAGAGAACTGAGGAGCCCCAGCAGCAGTCTCCTGTCTTGCCTGCACAAAGCTCCAGCCAGGTAGCATCAGGGTGAGGCTGGAACTGGAGTTACCATGGTGAACCACCCAGCATGAAATGACCTCATTGGAGACTTCCTCCTTACAGGATTTCTGGGGGATGCAGTAAAGCTGATTGTAATGCTAATTTTCTTACAGTACTGCAGTGCTGTGCTTATGTCAGATGCTGAGAATTGCTGGTTGCAGGAGCTCCACTAATTCCCAGTTGGTTGCATCACAGGAGCATCAAACACCTGCCTGCTCCAGAGAGATCCAGAGCAAGGATTTCAGGGCTGTAAGGAGGTTTGGGCTGGAGCTTGCAATGGCTTTCAGCACTGGTGGCTGAAGTCAACTCTGTGCCCACAAATCTATTGCCAGTCTGTGAATTAGACTGGAGGGGACATCACGTTCTTCACTTATAATCTGGTGTAAGCAGCTTTGCCTCTTTGAACTCATTCCTTTCTCATCTTGTCTGTCTTATCTTTTAGACTGATCTTTTGTTAGGACAGGAACTACCTTATCCTGAGCTTGTGTTGTACTTTCTGCAACAGAACAATTCCCTCACTAAAGTCTTTTGATTGATATTGGAATGTTGAAAACAAAAAGAGAAAATGGAAATCCAATGTTAAGTATGGAACACTTCATTTTTTCCCCTACTTTTGAAGTAAAATTGAAGACTTCATTTCACCCACCTTGGCTTCCCATCAAAGCTGAGTCAAAGGATGTTCCTGCAGCTTCAGTTCTGAAATCAGACCACACAAACAGCCATGGAGAAAATGGCCATGCAGCCAGTTCTACTCTTGTTCCCGGGATTGCGAAGGGGTGTGGAGCACAGGCGCTTGCCCTTCTGGACCCCAGCTGCCACTGTTCTCCCTGGAGAGCAGGCACTGTACAGCATAGTCTCCATACAACCTTCATATGGATATCTCTACTCCTCTGGTGCCTCTCAACTCATTCACTTTTCTTGTTTAAGCAGATGAGAAAATGGTTGGGTTTGTTGTTTTTTCTAGCATGTAAAAATCAAGCTTGTTCCATACTGTTAAATGAATTTTTAACTGTCTTGTAGCTATTGAAAAGAAATTTCAAGGTATTTTGCCATTTGAGGTTGAAAAGTGTTCTTGTCTTGAAATAATTTGTCTAAGCTTAGTTTCTTTGTCTAACTAAATCAGTAAACTGATGTGTAACCCAAACATAATGACTGCATTTTTAAATCAGTAAAAACTTCAAAGGAGTGTGTTCATTACAAAACCATCCTAGAATGTTCACTGAGATACTGTAGATCAGGAAACATATACATATTCATTAGCAGTTTTATTTATCTTCAAAACACTACAGTTCTGAAAGAACAAATCAAACAGAAGTCTAAAAAGCCTTTGTAGCCTTCAGCCAAGACTCTTCTCAAGAAATGATTAGTATTACTGCCATTGTACTGAGTAGACAGGATTATTAATTAAGATATATCGGTTTGCTCTGGTGTGTGCTACCCTCAGCAGAAGGTCTGTCAAGTTATTGTGGTTTGTACAAAAGTTTTCTCTGCATACTGTTTCTCATGTTTTCTAAAATAAAAACTCACTTGAGGTCTTTGCGCTTTCAAATTTCTCAAGGCTATATTCACTGAAAACAATGGCAAATTTCCAACTGACTACAATCTTAACAGACTCAATCTAGAAATATATTTGTTACAGATTTAAATGTATCTTGCTCTCCCCCCAGCAGAAAACCACATAATTTATTTTATGGGCCTTCAAGTCTGGGAACAACTGCCAGCAGTCTGTGTTCTGTGGAACAACGATCTTCAGGAGATTCATGTTTGATTTGCCACAGAAATGAAATCTAATCTCCTAAAGAGAGGAACAATGAGTCAACAGTCCTGTATAAGGCTGAGATTTAGAGGAGAAGGATTCAATTTTGCCATAAGGTTAAATTTCTTCTGTGATCTTGGACAACACCCTTGTGAAGGTCTACACTTCATTGTCTGGGAAGCAGTCTGACTGTGACGAAATGGTGTATCGGAGACTCATGCTGTTGTGGCTGGCTTATTTCTGGGTCTTGTGCCAGGTCCAAATGAATTCATACTTGCATCTTTACACTGATCTGCAGTGTAATCCTGAGGGTGTATCTGTAGTCATAGACCTGAGAAGACTGGAAAATGAGCTTACATTGAGTTCTGTGACACTAGACCTTCAGCAATTGCTGAGGTAGCTCGCTTCCTGTATCATTTTATTCTTCATTTCAAAATGGGGATGATAGTGCTAACTGGTGAGGTGAGTCTGGCCACTCTGTTCTGGGGGGAACAGAGCTCAGTGAGCTGGGCTACCTCACCCTCAGGGCCAGAGGGTTATCTCAGATGTCTTTACTGATACAGGTGTAGCCACTGTTCTCCTCTGAGGACTTATCTGCTTTCAAAAGAATAATCCTATGGTAAATTGTGTGAAGTGAGATTGTGCTGACTGAATAAATGAACATATCACAATCTCAACACTTCCTGACAGTACTGATGCCTGATAGAAGGAAATTTCTATTTTCCCTAAAAAAAACTGCAGAGAAATATAAGCAAATTTGATCCAGATCTGAAGGCAGTAAATAAGATATTTCTTCTGTTTCTTGAGATACTTTTTCCAGTAGCTGCTCAGAGCAGAACTGCACACTGATTCTTGATCTTCTTCAAACTTTGACCAAAGTGATGCTCTTAGGAAGTCTTTGTCTTTCATTACACCTGGAGACTTTTAGTGAGAAGGGGATCTGCCTTTTCCTAGCTTTTGTAACTGCCCCTGCCTCCAAGACCTCACAAAGTAAATGTAGAAAGCAAGACAAGCAATATATTTAAAAAACAGCCTTGAGGATCATAAAGGAATAGAGGGGCTGTGACAGTGAACTGGCCACCGTCACAGAGTGCCAACTCCACACAAAGCAAGTTGTATGTTTTATGGCGTAAAGCAAACACGGCCACTTCAGCACTGTGTAAAGGTGTTCTTCTGAGGTAAGTACAGGTTACAGCAACTCTTCTTCTACCCATCACGTGCTTGCTGTGGTTTAACCCCAGCCAGTAACTGAGAATCATGTAGTTGCTCACCTACCCCTCCACCCTCCCAGTGGGATGGGGAGGAGATTTGGGAGAAAAATTAAAATTCATGGGTTGAGAAAAGAACAGTTTGATAACTAAAATAAAACAAAATATAATAATAACAATTAAAAATGTTCAAATAAAATAATAGTAATTACAAAAAGGGAGAAATAAAACCCAAGAAAAGACAAATGCTCACCACCTGCTGACCAATGCCCGAGCAGAAATCTGTGCGCCCCGGCCAACTGCCCCCAGTTTATATACTGAGCATGATGTCGTAAGGTATGGAATATCGCTTTGATTAGTTTGGGTGAGCTCTCCTGGCCATGCTCCCTCCCAGCCTTTCGTGCACCTGCTCGCTGGCAGAGCATGGGAAACTGAAAAATCCTTCACTTAGGATAAGTGATACTTAGCAACAACTAAATCTTCAGTGTGTTATCACACTAAACCCGAAACACAGCACTGCACCAGGGACTAAGAAGTAAATTAGCTCTATCCCAGCTGAAACCAGGACAACACTCAACAAACAATCCTTGGCATGTTCAAGGCTGCAGTCTGCTTTAGCACAAACTTCTTCCTGCAACAGCCTGTTAAAATTGGTACTTCTTAAACAGTATTCCATCCGGAAATTTCACAGATACTATTTTGTCTGAAAAATGAGCATCAAGTGCCTTTTGGAGGGTTTCTTTTTTTTACTCTTCCCTCTAAGTTAAGCACATTTTGGTCTCAATGAAAAATACTGAAGTGTTTAATTGATACTCTTATCTTACCTTTACATAAATAAGTCTATGGGACCTGATGAAATGCATCTCAGAGTACTGAGGGAATTGGCTGATGTAGTTGCTGACCCACTCTCCATAATATTTGAAAAGTCCTGGCAATCAGGTGAAGTCCCTAGTGACTGGAAAAAGGCAAACATCGTGCCATCTTTAAAAAGGGTAAAAAAGAAGACACTGGGAACTACCAACCTTTCAGCTTCACCTCTGTGCCTGGGAAGATCATGGAACAGATCCTCCTGGAGGACATGCTAAGGCATATGGAAGATAGGGAGGTAATACAGGGTAGTCAACGCGGATTTAGTAGGGGCAAGTCCTGCCTGACCAACATAGGGGCCTTCTACAATGAAGTGACTGCATCAGTCAACAGGGGAAGACCTATAGATGTCATCTAGCTGGATTTCTGCCAGGCCTTTGACACAGTCTCCCACAACATCCTTATCTCTAAGTTGGAGAATTATGGGTACAATGGGTGGACTGTTCAGTGGATAAAGAATTGGCTGGATAGTTGCATCCAGAGAGTGATGGTCAATGGCTCAGTGTCCAGATGGAGGAAGGTGATGAGTGGTGTCCCCCAGGGGTCTGTGCTGGGACCAGTGTTGTTTAATATCTTCATT
>JAVSBS010015990.1:88750-99778 GCA_033124195.1 Coracias cyanogaster
CACAAGAAAGATGTGGACGTATTGGAGCATGTCCAGAGGAGAGCCACCAAAATGATCAGGGGAATGGAGCATCTCTCATATGAAGACAGGTTGAAGGAGTTGGGACTGTTCAGCCTGGAGAAGAGGAGGCTCCGGGGGGACCTTATACTGACCTTCCAGTACCTGAAGGGGGCCTACAGGAAGGCAGGGGAATGTTTATTCTCAAGGGTTTGTAGCGATAGGACAAGGAGCAATGGTTTTAAGCTAGGAAAAGATAGATGTTAGGTTGGATATTAGAAAAAAGTTCCTTAACATGAGGGTCATAGAGCACTGGAATAGGCTGCCCAGAGAGGTGGTCAAGGCCTCATCCCTGGAGTCATTCAAGGTCAGGCTCAACGAGGCTTTGAGCAACCTGACCTAGGTAGATGTCCCTACTGTGTAGGGAGCTTGGACTGGATGACCTCTAGAGGTCCCTTCCAGCCTAAAATATTCTATGATTCTGTGATTCTAAGTAGACATTACTGGATTCAGCCCAAATCTCTGTGTCCAGCAAAGCCTGAATTATTGTCAACAACCTGACACGACTATCTAAGGTTTAGGTTCTGTTGTGCTTAGCTGGAGCTCTGTCTTATTTTACAGATTTTATGGTTCTTTACCTTTTTCATTTTAAACTCTCCTTACTGCACAAGTCTTGTAGGCATCTTTTCCTTTACGTTCTCTGTAAGAGACTCCTCATATCCTGTAGTGGGAAGACCTAATACAAAACTACACTTTCAGCTCCTCTAAGTCTGCTTCTCAGTGTGGAAGTTCCCTCTGAAGTACAGGTCATGTCTGAAGAAGTGGAAGCTTGAGCCTAGAAGGACGCTGTAAAATGCTCCATGGAAAATCCTACAACTATTCCAATTGAGAAGAGTAGCCTTCATACACCATCTAGCAGACGGAGCAAGACTTGACCTTTGGCTTTACTGAATGGCTCTTTGCAAACATTAGGGGCTTGTCTGCACTAAGGTAACATACAACTCTTCCACATCAGCAGATTTAGGGTCAAGCTGTAAAAGCAAAGAGATATCCATAGTGATGTGAAGCCTCCTACAGTGAACAACTTGTTGGTTTCTTCTGGACTCTTCTGGGCGATATGTTGTACAATGGCTGAAGATTTGAGCGCAAAAAAAAAACCCCACAACATCATGGCTTTGAAATAACAAAAGTGTTTAAAATTCCCTTGGATAATTATATCATGAAGGGTTCACAACATACACATGGAGAAAGATGGGAAGGAAATAGAAGCAGAGAAAGGCATTGTGTCTTGAAGAAGGTCACAGAAAAGGTTGGTAGCAAGACTCAGAACAGAAAGCAGGGGCTCTGGCTGGGGCTTTTGTGACAAGGAAACAGTGTCTCTCTTCTCACAGGGATCCCTCATCTTAGCATAAAGCTGAAGTAACTGCTGAGGGGATCGTGTAACTGAAGCATCAGCCATCTTTTCCAGTAAGGAAGATCTGAGAATTTTTGGCAGATGTCAAATGCTCTGTTCCTCAGAACACAGCACCGACATATGGTTGTGACATGCACAACATCGTGGCATTGTATCAGCAATACCTGGCCATGTCCTTTGAAAAAACCACTTGCATTAGATGGCACATTCAGATGCACACAACTTAAAAGCAATAATAACAAAAGTAACAGCTGTAGAGTCACCCCTTATGGACTGGCCATTTCCCACGGACCTGTTTTACCTGCAGTCAGTGTTTTCTCTTCCATTCTTGTTTAAAGACTAAAGGACTTTCCCCTCATTATTTTCTCATATTGTACAAGGTATTTTAACAGCTGTGGGGAGCTGAATACCATGTTAACAATACATAATTTAGTAAATATTTGCCCGTACTGACAGTGAAAGAAAACCTGAGATTGCACCACTGTACTGTGTGTTTTTATTATACTGTAAGTACAGTTTCAAACATAATGGGATTTATTCATAGCATATTTACTCCACTGAATGAGAAAATATGTAAATGTCTAAGGCTTAGACTGGGAATTGCCTACTGCTGCTTTCAAGTCATGCAGCACTCTTCGGACTCTAAATGCAGGCTGACAGCAGAAACGGCAGAACTGTACTTCCAAGGAAAGTATTACAGAAGGATCAAGCTTGCAAATCATTACCTTACCCCTGACTTCTAATACAGAATGACAGTGGACACACAATTGTAGCTTTCACACTACTTTAATGGAACAACTACACAGAGGGAGCGAGAGCACACGTTGCTGATTGGGGCAGCTCCTACCAGAGTGTGATTTGGAGGAAGAAAAATCCCTTTTTATAAGACACCATTCAGATGTATGAAGCAAAATGATTTTGTGTTGAAATACATGTAAGCAAAGGGGTTTGATTTTGTTTCCCAGTTGTCAGGGAAGAAGACAACGGCAGAGAACCTGTGAACAGCGCTCAGGTAAAGCCTTTTTGTGAGTGAAATAACCATGAAGTATGTGGTTGGAAAGTTATTCTGCTGAAGCCAGTGGATGCAGCTCTGTTGGCTTCTCTGGCGTACCAGCCATCAGGCTCTTGTTTCACAGGCTTGCGGGCATACACCAAGATGAGTGAACTCTATATGGGGTATATCAAGGTGAAGGACCATGCTTATAGCTTTCTCTGAGGCAGAGAGCTCAATCAGTTTTCAAAGTTGCAAATAAATAAGTCAAAAGACACAGCAGAAAAAATTGTGCATGAGGCGATTACCGAAGGGTAGTTGGAGCAAGAGGGAATAATACCAGCTTCACAGCTGGGATTTCAGGTCTAAGCAAATATCTGCGTAGTCGTCTTTAGCTGTGTACACGTTTTAATTCACACCTTTCCGCTCACTTATTGCTTCCAGATACTTTTAAAAAATGTGAATCTATAAAAGGTGTCAGATTGTCAACAACGCAAATGAAATCCCATGGTCACTGAACAAACAGGCTCGGAGCAGCACAACAAACTTCTGCTCACCACCGAGGCAATTTGCCTCTCATGCAACCTGGAGGGTACCTCTCATTATAATTTCTACTTGGTCCTGGCTTGAATTGCTCCAAGCGCTTCTAATACAATCTGATCCCTTCAGACCCTGCTTTACTGCCCCTGTTCAAGCATGAAGAATTCAAGCTGGAACAGGTGCAGAGCAGGATGATTAATACAATCTGGGGAACAGGGAGTCTTTCACAAGCAGAGCTGCCAACGCTATCAATTTATGTGGTAGACAACTGCTTTGGGCAGTAACCTACTGGATTTCCAGTATCTGGCAGCTTAGGTTCATGGATGCCTGGAAATTCAGGAGAATTTCACAGAGCCCATACAAAGCAACTTGAGGTGGAACAAGCAGCGAGTCTGATATGTCCCTGGTCCCTGAAGGGGTACAGGGTCAATCTGTCGTTGTCACTTCTGGACCTGAAAGGGCAGATCGGTTCAAGGGCAGCTCAGTTTACATAGTGTACTAAAGGCTGCCTGCTCTCTGGGCTTACATGGGGATGGGAAGGAAAAACACTGGGCAGGAAGAAATGTCACTAATGCTAAAAGATAATATCAGCACATAAGTACAAACAAGTATGGACTGGCCAGGGATGCAGTCACTTTGTAAACTGGAAGATCTCAGGTAACTATTAGTATAAGGATGTTGCACAACAACCTTCCTCTAAGGAAGGGGGAGGCAACAGCCTAGCTACTTCAAAAAACCCTTGAACCTTTATGAAAGGATTCTATTAAAAAAGTTTCTGTAACATTAGGGATTAAATCTGCTAAGTCCAAAGATCCTGTCCTGTTTTCAACCACACAGTAGCCCTTATGTGCTTTTCTCATTAAAAAACCCCAAACTTATCTCCTTTCTCTGGAATTTCCTCTGTGTTCTACAGTGAGCATTAGCCATAGTATTACTTTGTGTTTTCCAAGGTGTTCATCTTATTTTAAATGCCAGTTTGTTGCACTAGCCTTAACTACTTCATATGTTTTATGCTTATAGGTCTTTACATCACACAGGTGAAGGATGAGAGATTTCAGCATCATTTAGCTTATCTGACAATACAATCATCAAAAGAAGTGCCTTGAAATCATCTGTATCCCTTGTTTTCTTCTATTATGTAAGCCAAATTTTTTATAAACTTTACAACATAATCACAATTGTAGCCCTCTGAAATCAGCAACGAATGAGTCTCTTTTATGGACATGGAGTCACTGGAAAAACTCCTGCAGATCAGAGGCTAAATTTCAATTTGAGATGAGAGCTGGTGCATTGTGAATGAAAACTATATAAATCCTATTAATTTCACTCAGTGAAGGCCACTGGTAACGTTCTTCCTTGTTACAACCTCCCTTATAAAAACCCATCTGAATCTTTAATACTAAGCCATAAAGAAAAGACAACAGCCTAGAACTTAAAAAATAAGGTCTTTTCAATTAACGTTTAAAAACAGAGGAAGGCACCTTATGTACCTTTTTCTTATCTTTCAGATAAAGACCTCTTGGGTAAGCTTGGTAAATCCTTATCTGCTAGATAAAGGACCACTATGATGGGCCTTATCGCTTAATTAAATCCTAGTACTATGTACAATGAATTCAATAATTTGTTATACAAGATAGCACTTCAAACCGTGGCTGCCTTGGATAACGCATCTCTATCGGCTCCCCATACCACAGCACGCTGTAACGGGTCATGTTCCATAACCTGCTCCTGGGCTGCAAGGAACTCATTATAGAAAAGGTACCCAGCTTAATGTGGACAGGCTGTGATAAATAAATCTGTTGGATCAACTAGATAAACTAAGGTCCCCGGATGAAAGTGGTTTGATGTGTAGGGGCTAATTCTGTCTGTCTTCCTTTTAAGGGAGTAAGTTGCGTGTGAAAGACTTACAGATGTTGGCCCAAATTAAATCCTGATGCTGTTGATCACTGTAATGGAAAAATAGTATAACAAAAGTTAATGTTAGAAGGTGTTGTGAAACCTGTGGAACAAACACAGCTACTGAAAAAACACATGATAAGGTCTAAATCTTCAACATCCTTTTACTCATTAAGGTTCACATAACTCATTGCATTTACATCCACGCACATCAGGCTAAAAAAGAAACTGGTCAATAATAGCTACAGTCACTATCACCAGATTTCATACTGGCAAGGTCTCCCTGAATACTAAATCCAGTTCAAATGATTCTCTTTTCCACACAAACATATTTGCATAAAGAAGTCTAATACTTGCAATGCTTCATTTCACTAATTGGCTTATTGGTAATGTGCTAGAGTGATCTGTTCCTGAGTTTGTTTGGCAACAACACTTTTGTACATATGGATAATCCATAAAATCGGGTGCATTGTAGCTCTGAGTCTCTGAAGGACTCCATTATAGCCTAAACCCATTACCCATTAGGCCCAGCAAACAAAGAAAAGGCTTGATCCTGCAATATGCACTGAAGCTCTAAAAGCCAGGAGCCTTTTCCTGGCAAATGTGGAAAATTTTAGACTGGAGATCTGCTACTGGCTCTAATCTCGCTCATCACTATCAAAATAAAGATTTAGGGATGTATTTTCCTTCACTTTTATTAAGACAGATCTCCCACAGCTAAGAGCTACCACTCAGCCCATCTAATGTAACTAAACAGAGGAGGTTCACACAACGAGCTTTGATTGGGCATCTAACTTTTAGCCAACTAGAGCTAGAGAACATTTATCCTCCCCTTAGAAAGAATCCCTGAGGATTATCTGAGCAGACAGTTGCGGCAGTGCTACAACACAGATGTCTGTCCATGAAAGATGTGGGTCAAAATCCTTGGGTGCTCAGTAAGACAAAAGGTGCACGTATGGATCTTAGTCATCCTGAAGCTGCAGATTCCTTTGATCTGTGCTATCTTTAACTATTTATGGCAATGTTATACTCAGAACTGTCTCAGTGTTATGCAGAGAGAACTGCTGGCCACTGGGATAAACAAGAGTAACCATAAAATGGCTCTAGATTATGCCAATCAAAATCATCCCTGTTAGGGCTATTCTATAAACGCAGCATTTACACGGTTTGTTACAATCACATTCATGCTTTCACAAAGCTGAGGGCACAAAAACTGCTTTCAGGAACCACTGGTATCGAGGCCAGGCTAAATATGCTCTAAGTTGCTTGATCTGTGTGCAGGAGTTCCTGGATTTCACAGCTGGGTACTTCTAGCAAATTGTACTCCTTTCTGTGCATAGTCCCGAAGGATTTCCCCATAAATGCATAGACCTACTTCTCGCATGTCTGGCAAACTCTGCCTGTACGCTTGCCAAGTTTTAAAGGGCAAGGAATCAACAGCTGATAATTTATGCCAGGAGCCTACAATGATCCAAATTCACCCCTCGTGTAATTCTGGTAAAGCCAGCAGAGTTCCAGGGGAGAAGTTGTTGGCTTAGCAAAGTAAATTTTCACTGACATTTGAGGAATACACAGTATCAATTAAAGCAGAGCTAATTATTGCTACTATTATTTGCATTGCAGTAGTTCCCAGAGGCTTTTAACAGGATTATAGCCTTCTGGTATGAGGAGTTCTTAGGAACGTAAGCTCTGATCTGGAAGTTCATGTATGGTAGTCAACATTTGGTACCTGTGCACAATGTCTCTACGTTCAGTGAGGCTCCATGGAGGATGGGGCTTTCCTCACAGGTATGTGCCACAATTATCTGGGCCACAGATGTTGCTTGAGATGCTCTGAGGTTTATCTAGAGCCATTTTATGTCCTTCTGCTCTTCACAGAGTGGAAGGGGCCAGCCTGGCTTGTGTCCAAAGAAAGCAAGCCCTTCCCAAAACTCAGCATTTGGGTAAGGCCAACAACGCCATACATTGGCTGCTTGTGAGGAAACCTTGGGAAAACACTCTTAACCCTCACTTATTCTGATATGTTTATCACAGGGTACCACTCCCTTTGCCAAAGAATGGGGTATCTTCAGACCTCCACTATATTCTGAGTCATTCTTGAAACTAAGGACTGCCTTAGTCAGCTTCACCTTGACTCCCCTGCTGCCCCTCACACCCAATGGGCTTCCTGGTGAAACAAACCAAAGCTTAGCCAGTAAGACTTCCAGCATCCAGACTGAAAAAAAAAAATTACAAACAAAATGCTGTAATATATTTAACACTTGGATTCCTCTGGTGTTTCTTGAGTTCTCTAGATCCCTTAAATAAATTACAAACACTGGGGTCCAGTGCAGTCCAGTCCAGGCTTTTGCGTGCTGCTCTCAGTTCAGAACCCAATGCTACAGCCCAAACCTCCCCGCAGACAGTCGAAGCCAGTAATAATTTACATATTTTACACTATACATCAACAATATATACATTCTGTTGAGATTTTGATCTTTGGTGGGTGACCAGCTTTCTAGGGACTCCACACAGGACACATTAATAACACACTTGACACATTGCTTGTTTAGACCATTTCTCAGCACACAAGCTCTCTTATTCTCCACCCTAGCAGCTGTTTCAGGGGTCCTTAGGTCATGTTGCTCTGAAGAGATTACAGCTGAAATAAGATGCATCAAGTGGAGTGTGGACAACAAGGTAGATAAGGTGCAGCAAGTGGATAAATAAGTAACATGAAGGGGGGGGAGAAACAGAAAGAAAAATTACAGCAATAACAAAACCTGACACATGAACACTACCCGCAGCTCTGAAACTACAGTTAGCCTAGAGGCTGTAACACACTTGGAATGTTTTCTGTTAAAAGTTTATCACACCAGTGTTTTCCATACATTTTAACTGTTTTAATCCTCATACTGTTAAGTATCCTCTTTCCTTAAGTAAGATATGTATTAATTTCTAAACTCTTTCCCATTTCCTACTCTGCCTTTGCCCTCCTGGGGTGTGCACTCAAAGAGAAAGCATCTCTTATCTGTGCGTATCTTTTAAGAGGTACTGCTGCCTCCTAAGATTGCTGCCACTGCTGAAAGGTCATAGATCAGGCCCAGTGGCACCTACAAGAGGGTGAATTTGCTTTCGAACCCCTCATTTGTACATTTTAAATCCAAAAATTCCTGTCAGGTGGGACAGAACACCTGCTGCATCACAGGATGTTGCTGAAATAACCCAAGACCTCTTTAGTGTCTGATTTGGAGGAACTCGTCTGAAGACAGGCTGAACTTTGAATGGAAGACAGTGCCTCAGAGTTAGATGTCACTTTGAAAGGTTCATCTCAAGAAGGTTATGAGCCAAACCCATGACCAGACCACCCATCTCCGCCAGCCTGCCATGCTATGAAAACCCAGTCAGGTTTTGTCACACTAGTACGAAAGCTCACAAAGAGGTGATGTTGGTTAAAAAAAAAAGCCAGAAGCACATTTTCTTTAGAGAATAAGGAGTCATTTGCTGTTGGTAACAACGTTCTTATTACTCTCATATTAATTTTAAGTGTTTAATGGTATTAAACATGGAAGTCTGCTTTACTGATTTCTGACTAGTGATTTTTCACCATTTGAGTGTGTGTGCAAAAATCAGTAACGATTTAAATTAAAAGGAGATAAAAACTTAATATACCTGCTCCAGAAATAAGCTACTATTCTGGAAAAAATGTCAACATTCAAAGCCAGTGTACATAAAACTGATAATGACTTATTGCAGTGGAAACAGCTTAATGTAGAGAAGTTAGGACACAACAATTTTTACCAAAAGGTTTCAAATAATCAGAAAAAAAGAAGTTTAGCATTATTGTCCCCAGTTTAGAGAGGGAAATCTGATGCAGCAGATGCAAGGCAACCTGCCCCAGTAATGCACCAAGTGAGCACAGAACCAGGATTACAGGTTTCTTCAGTTCTTGCGCAGTTATTTACTTAATCCCCTTGCAAGGCAATCCCTTGCATTCCCAACTGCAGCTGGATTTGCTTTGGAAGACACACGGGTAAATACGTTATTTATGCAGAACTTCCAAAAGTATTTAATAAATTCATAATGATTAGTTGAGATAAAGTCATTTTAGTACATGGATTCCAGCAGCAGCAAGTATGTTAACCTCTATTTCCAGAAAAGACAGAAGTATGCTTCCATCTGACAGGACAGGTTAGGTAGTATCAAGAAAAAGCTGGAGTTTTTGGTACAGACTCCAGAACAACTACAGAAATTTGAAAATTCAGAGAGTCTTGAGTGAAAGCGTGTAGTCACCAGAGCTGTCTCTGTCCCTGTTCCACAGCTGTTGAAATTCAGACATCTGGGAACGGCTGCTTTTTTGTACCAGAGTTGTGCAAAATGGTTGATGGGTCTGTATATTAACAGAATAATGGTGAACTACCCTGTTATTCTTCTTTATTATTGGATTGGTGTGTTAAACAAATGGTAACTTGATTTGTGTTTGGACTGTCAACCATGGAAATCAAACCAGCTATTAAATGAGCAAAAATATAGAGCATAAAACACCCATAAAATACACTCTGCTACATATCCAAATGCCACAAAGATGGTCATTGTGAATACAGCTTATATTTAACTCTTAATTTCCCAGCCTCAAACAGAAGGAATACAGAGAATTGTTACAAGACAGCTGTGAATTGTAACAGGCTGCTGCTGATACAGGCAGTCTCACACCTCACACTTCTCCTCCACTCAGCCTTTAAAAAGTCCAGAAAATTTCCTCCCCCTGACAGGACATCCGTTTGTTTTGCAAACCAGCTACGCAAAAGAAAGATCAAACCAAGGATAGATGGCTGAAATCCTGGCCCCACTGAAATAATAATTTTTTTTTAGCATTGATAATAGTACTACTCACTTCACCTGCCACCTCCACATCAGGCAATTAGAACTGGACTGACGAACTATGGATTAAATTCTCAGCATGCATCTCCTACTGATGGTCTGTTTCCTAAAGTAAAAATTTGGCTGTGAGTTTGCAGGAATATGTAAAGAATAAATCTCTAGCTGTACAGTTGTGAAGAAAACCTAAAAAATGAGACCAAATGCAATGCAGAGATAAGTCTGCAGGGAGCCTGGAACAAAGTGACATGAGAACTTCCCTATTCTCCTAGCGAGGGTTTAATCAGATAATGCTGATAATTTAAATACTAACGTTGTTAATTATTTCCATGAGGATTTGTCCACCTGGGAAAGTTTTGCCGTTTACTTGAACTAGTCTTGTTATAGCAGCCTCCATGAAACTGTTTTAGATTGGATTTGGCTTCTTCATAAGTGGCATAACCTAAAAGTTTGTCTCATGGCACAATTTTATACTGTGTTTAACCCAGTCTGTGCAGAATGATGAGTCTTGATTCCACCATTAAAACCAGGAAAATACAGAAAGGAAACTCAAAAGGAAAACTCCTTTTGGTGAATTCCTTTTCTGTGGGATCAGTGATCTAAACTGATCTACCCTGCAGCCACTTCAGCAATCCAAGCTGATTTATTCTACAGCCACATGGTCACTAGGTCCATTGAAGCGGGGAAGCATGTAGCTAAGGAACCAGGCGGGAAGTGCTTAAAGGGCTGGACTTCAAGCTTGTAGCGAATCTGAATTTAGCATGAAACTGGATTTACGGTGTTAGACACTGCATCTGTAGAGCACGTACCCAGGTGAAGTTTGAGTGGGGAAGCTTCAATCCCGTTAACTCACGGGGTTTATTTTACACACAAGAAGCAGCTGGACTTGAGGGTTCGAGCTAGACCAAGGACCTACAGAAGCCCAAGGCAGCCCAATGTGATCTGGGCATTTCAGAGGCGTTGAGAGCAGCCTCCCACAGCAGGAGGCATTTAGAGATCCTCCTCCGGGAGGTGCGGGAGCGCTGCAAAGCACCGTCGCTTTCTCCCGTCCCCGCTGGGCACTGCTTGTCCCGTCCAGGTACAGACACCGCAGCCGGCTCGGCCGCCTCCGCACGCAGCCATGGCCGGGGGGGCTGCTCCCCTGCGAGAGGGGGCCGGGCCCGGGCACCACGGGCCGCCCGCAGGGCCCCCAGCCAGGCTGCGGAGGCTGCGGAGGCTGCGGGAGCCGCAGGCCGCGCCAGCCGCCATGACCCGCTCACAAGGGCGCCGCGCGCACGCGCGTCCCCGCCCCTCCGCGGGGGCACGCGCCGGCGCAGGCGCGCTCCCGCCCGCC
>JAVSBS010015991.1:5226-16650 GCA_033124195.1 Coracias cyanogaster
CCTTGACTCTGTGTAAGCCCTGCTCAGCAGTAACAAAAACATCCCTGTGTTATCAGCACTGTTTTCAGCACAAAGCCAAAACAGCCTCATAACAGCTACTATGAAGAAAATTAGCTCAGCCAAAACTAGCACAACTAGATACTTAAACTCTGAAAAAACTGTATTCCTTATTATCTAATACACGCTTGGGACATATAAGGGAAAGATACCTGCGATTATTCTCCCAGTATAAATGGGGTGAAACATTAACTGTAAATGAAACATAGCATGGAAACTTGTTTGAGCTTTCCATCTGTTGGGATGGGAGCTAGGCCAGTGGGCAAGCAGCCAAGTAAGAGAGTGATGCTGCACTGCAAGGAGCAGTGCAGCACCCCAGCAGGTAAGCAGACCCTTCTTGGATCTTTGGGCCGATCAAGCACTAACTACAGAATAAAGACATTTAAATACGGTATTTTTCCATGAGGTAGCCTGGATTGACAGTAATGGGTATTTTCAGAAAACATCTTATGGAAACCTCTTACACATGTTTAGGTTTGGAAATCAACTACAGAGCCTGCACATTGTGAAATACAATGGAAGTCTGTACCAACTGTAATTGTCTATTTATTTTCATACCACTGAGTATCATCAGACACTCATATAGCCAGCAGTGCAAGGCTGGGAAGACAATAATACAATGTCAAAACCAAGTCAAACCACATCAGCACAAATGATACACTGCAAACCAAAATAAATTGAACGTGAAGTCTTCAACAAGTAGAGAGGGCGAGCTTGGAGAACCCACACAATCAAGGAGCTTTTAGGGTATTTCTAATTATGATGAGAAATTACATGTTAAGAACATATTTGCTCACCCAAGCCTCAGCTCATTCTCAGCAGATGTGTGTGGTAGGCAGTCAAGGTAAGCAGCGCAAACACAAATCAGTTGCTAGTTCCCATTTTGGTCACGTTGGTGTGAATGCCATTTAGGAAGAGACAAACGCCACTGGAACTAATGCCTCCATCAAACACATTAACAGATTATTTAGTAGCTTCCTCAGAGATTTCAAAGCTAGGGTTGGTCCTGCTTGTTCACTGCCAGGATCTGAGAAAGAGAAGCAAATAACCTAGCAGCAGATCTGACGTCCAACCTGCTAAACTCCTGCTCATCCACCTATAGTGGATGTCTATGATGTTACTCCTGTGATGTTCCTCCTTACACAAGAACCACTTTAACTGACAAGTCTCCAGCTACTGATGTTGGAGTTATCAGTGTTTTCTTCCAAGCTGTGCTGCAGACAGGCTGGGGCACCTTCCCTTTAAAATAAATACACCTGTCACTGCCCCTGTCTTGCAGGGAGAATAAATGTTTTCAGCTGGAAATTTCTTGTATTTGGTTTCAGACCTCAGGGCAATATTTTTCTAAGCATCTGAACTTCAGATGTTTTTGTTATTTTTTTTGCTGGGAGGAAGGGACATGGAAAGACATCCTTTGAATGCTGGAAAAAATATTTTCACAACATTTTGAAAGGGAACAGCTCTGAAGCTTGAGGTAAGAAATCAAATTCTTCCACAGAACAAATTATATTCTTCAGTTAAAAATACCAATTAATCCTCCTTCCTTTTTGTACAAGAGCCAGCCTCCTTTACTGATTTCACTTATAAAACATTTATTCGACAATACATTTTTCACACAGACATGGTTTGCTAATTGTGATGCTGAGTGATTCAGTTAACTGCATTTATTCATTTATCTTTAAAGCATATTTTATCTTGTAATCAGTTATTAATCAACTATTGCTATATTTCTTACATATTTTTGTTGCATTGTTCACTCTCTACTGTACATTGGAAGTCTTCTAAGGGATGGGGTTTTTTCTTGTTCTTCAAGGCAAAAAACTAATTTTAGCAGTTTCATTGTAGTTGTTTTATGAAGTGAATAACCATTCATATCAGTGTTGTTATTATTACTGTTGCTATTATTATTACTGAATTTGTAGCAGCTGTTGTGGTATCCTCCCACTTTCTCTGCCAGATAACAGAATAAGCTCACTGTTTTCAGGGCCATGAGCAAAACCTGAGAAAATACTAACATTTTTATAAGGAATGTGTACCAGAAATCAAAGAAGGGAAGAAATGCAGCATGCAAACCCCTGAAACATTCACTGGGGAGTTGTAGGTGGCCTTGCTCATCCATGTGGAAGAGCAAAAAAGTGTGGCCATGAAAGGAATCTGTTGTTAGACACATGTTGCTTTGCTTGCTCTTCTCCATGGTTGCAAAAATGCTTGTTTGTCCCCAGGTGACATTTTTTGGGGCATAATGGAGAGAAACAAGTCTTTCCACATGATGACTAAAGTCAAGCCTGTTGAAAGTCATAATGGGAGGAGGTTCCTAAACAGATAAATAAGTAAATCCAATTTCAGCATTAGCCCAGCTAAGGACTACTAAGCTGCCTCATTTTTCTTTTCTTATTAAGTCAACAGTTCTTGCCATTATTGTTTTTCATTAATACCTGACTCATTATTCTGTAAAACTCAGCTTCTCTCATTTTAAAGTTCGTTTCCCTCTGAGAGGAAGGAAAAGTAAATATCAGTTCAAAAGCAAAGGGTAATTTATTTTTTAAGTTATTAAAAATTTGTTATTATAATCTCATTATTCTAAGCAGTGTAATAATTTAAGTTCCACAGGGTTGGTCTTAGCAGTCCCCTGAATAAAGGTATTCCTAGGAAAAGAAACTATTTATTGGTATGTGATTCACCAAGGCATTAATTTTTCAAATGCAGATAGAAATAAATCCCTAGAACTACTTACTAATGAAGTGCTTTTATAATAAGTAATTTTATTTCACAATAAATGCAGCGATCTGTCTAAATGCTATCAAGGGGAAGACAGATGATAACAACTCATGTTACTACATACTGTCATGATTTTGGTTTCGTCCCTAAAATACACAAGAGTGTTGTGTAGCTGGAAATGGAAACACTGCAGTTTTAGGGCCCATATGGCATCTTCTGGACAGTCATGCTGGGGAAATAGGATTGTTTATATCGAGAAAGGGGGTGGGAGCAAAAGTACTAGGTTTCTTGCAACAAGCATTCTGCAGCAATATCACGTAACACCCTGGATCAAGTGGGGACCTCTGTCAAGTAAGTAAAAAGATTTTGGTCATGAGCAGAACATTGTATCTGACCTGTCACAAAACAGGTCAATTTTATCAGGCTGCAGATGTCATTGCAGCAGAATCACTTCTTGACTTTTCCAATATTATTTCATACTCTTATGTCCTCCCAAGCAGTTTTAAATCTCATGAAAGAAACTACAGTTCTAACTCCCAAACTTCATCTTCCCTTCCCCAAGGCTCTTGTTGCTCAGGACGATTTCCTGAGGTCCTGAGCTCCATCACTGGTGGGCAACCCCTGGGAGACCCCTACTTCTCTGCTGTAGCTGAATATTCAAAGGTGGACACTGAAGATGAGGGGCTGAGCCCCACACCGCATTATTGCTGTGTTTGGCGTATCTGCTTTGGAGTAAGGGGGAAGTTATACAAAACCTGTAGCGCAGAACCTCAGCTTTGGCATCGTATCAGTGAAGACCCCTCCTCTCCACCACACCCTTGAGATCACCTGACAATGTTCACAAAGGTGATGAAATGCCCAGTGTGGATAAGAAAGCCTCAGACTAGATTATTTCATTGTTATCAAATACTGTTGGAAACAACACTTAGATTTCTGCTTGGTCTTATCTGTCTATACTGGCTTATTGGACATACCAGAACAGCACCTCATGCAAATTTCTTCCACTCTATGCAAACCGTCTGAGTTTCTCCTTTAATCATTGTGAATAAATAAGTTCTTTTCACTTCCTCCTATTGTTCAGGGAACAAGACAATTCACTTCCAGCAAACACAAAACCACTAATATGCATTTTGTGGGTGAAATTATGTCTGGCATGTTCTGCAGTTACTATGGTTACCATCCCACAGCATCCCTGCACGCATGGCTAAAAGAAGCAGTGCAAAAATAAATGTCCACGTTACAAACAAAAGGAGTATCCCGACCTACTGAAAAATATAAAGTATGAGTTGAGGAATCTGCAAGACTTAGTTTTGATAATGACACAGGAAGAGGGATGTGCCCATGATCTTGTTGGTAAACTTGCTTATTTAGACTTTAAATGTTGGAGTAGTTTTTTGCCCCATCTAGATCTGGGAAGATGGATGAAAACATTATCCACCCTCATGCTCCAGCAACCAGCCAGTGTCAGTGCATGCCTGGGAAGGCGAGAACAACTGGTCCTATTTTACCAGTAGTAAGCTAACTCCTTGGGGCCATGAACCACAACAGTATTTAGGTTCCTAATGCCAGCCTGGGCAGCCTGCCTTCCTCGCAGGGGTTAGTGGCATGTCAGGGGTTATGGTGCAAGCTGGAAGCTCAAGCTACTATGGATTGGGCCCATAGCAACAAAAGGACGCGGTGGCTACATAGGATCAGCCTGTGGATGCAACACTCAGCATCAGGCCAAACCCTGACAAGTGCCTGCATCTGAAGTTGTCCCACACAGTGAGTGCTGGTAGATTAATAAAGCTTAGTGACTCCTTTGGACCTAAGAATGACCAAGGCCCTCAGCCAGACCATCACATGCTAGCCCTGGGAGGGGATGGATGCAAATAATTTCTCTGGATATATCTGACCCATCCTGCCTGGAGAGATCCTTGTACAGCAGAGGTGTCCAGACACCTCCCCATGAATGTGGCTGATGTTGGTGGGGCCAGGGATGTTGCTAGCCTCTTTCCTATCCTCAAATGTCACAGGGTTACAACATTAGTCCAGGCCATGGAGGACCTGTTATAGCAATCAAATCCTCAGCAGGCAGGAGGTGCTCTACCCCATAGGAAATGCTGGTACTTGGCAGAATGTAACAGGAGCAGAGAGAGAGAACGAAGCAAAATCTGTCTCTCTGCTTGCCCAGAGGGAGGACACCTGAATTCTCATCCTTCCACAAGGGCTAAGGCTTTATATCACCAAAATCACAGTGAAGGAAGTGGGAAGCTTTCCTGGGAGGCAAGAAATGTGAGTCTGATTGCCTCACAGGCTGATGGGACTTCCAGGCAGAGTGGATAATTACAATACTCTCAAACACACACCCACAAGCCATTGCGTGTTTAGATGAACATTTACTTACCACTTCCAGGCAAAGTCATCACTAACCAAAAGCCATGACAGCTGTGATTTGAAAAAAGACCTTAGGATTGAACACCATCATTTCAAGAAGTGACCAACCAAACAAAAGAGAAAAACAATCTTACAAATAGAGGTAAGCTTTAAAAATATCCCCAGTACTAAAAAAGCCATACATTTTGAACTTCGACCAATCATGTGCCCTAGGAAATTCTATTGAGTTAATGGTTGTCAGTCCATTCCCTATATACTGACTATCCAGTCCTATAAATAACTAGCCAGAGAACCAACTCCATTGCTATGCCAGTGGCATCACTGGGCAAATGAATAAACTACCTTCTTACAGTAAAAATGTACAGTTATTTGGCATGGAAGAATTCAGAATAAGTATAAATTTGGGAATTTGCTGCAGTCAGCAAAATTAAATGCATGCAACAGTGGGCGGAGGGGAAAGACTAGAGTCCTTCCGGGTACCAGGTGGCAGCTAGAAACAGAACTTGCATTGTCGTGAGTTACAGCATGGCCACAGTGACCAGTGCTGGGTTTCACTGCACACTGGCACGATGGAGGCTTCCACTTCTGGTATAGGGTAATAGTCTACTTAGCGTGATGATGCTTTGGAATAATCCAATTTATGTGAAACCTACACGCTAGCCTAGTCACTGAAGGCAATGATGTTATTATCCTGCACTTTCTTTATCTTGCTTTTTCTATGTGAGCATCATTCATGGCATCATAATTTTCAATGTTTTCACTGGAATAAAATGCAAACTGAATACTACAGCCTTATGATATTGAAAAAGCGTTCCTAATCTTTTTTTTTTCTATGTTTGTTGATTTGAGATTGCAGCACCAAGAAGATCATTGCATTTCAGGGTCATCTTCTTTTTGAATCTGACCTACAATTGTTGATTGAAAGCAGACCAACATCTGAATGGTGAGCTCTTCCTTCAGTGTATCTATGTCAGCGGTAAGGTACAATTTCAAGAACAAATGACAACAAGGAAAGTCTCCCTTTTTCTTAATTAACAAATGATTGTCATGGGTTGGTGTGAAATGTGAGGGAATAAAATAGAATAAAAGTGTGAAAATGGGTCCTGAATTCCCCAACACTACCCTGCTGAGTCTTTAGGGCATTTCAAGATCTACCTTGGAAAAGGCTTTGCATAATAATCACTGCTATGATTAGAGTGGTGTTTCACATCATATAATATGTACAATTCACCTGATAAGCATTGCAAAAGAATTACTTGCAATTAAACTTTCAAAATGTTTCAGGTTTTAGGACTTTTTCCTCTCAGCTTAAAAGCAGCCTCATCAGTTTTCTTAGCAGCCCCTCAGTAAAACACACTTAAAAGTATGAATATTCTTTAAAAATCCCTCTAAATAATCACCAATTCATGATAACAGTGGTCCCAAGGCTATAAGCAGGTCACCAGTGGAGCATTACTGGTCATCAAAGGACTGGAACTTGGGAGCTGAGCAAAACCAGTTTTAGGAGTAACAAGAACAACAAAGACAAAAAATCCACCATATGTAATAGAGACAGTAAATTTGGATCTAACATGGGCTTGCAAGCCAGTGAAGAAATGACAAGTTGCAGTGCATCTTAGTAAAGACAAAAGAAATCTCAAGAGGATCCTAGGAGGAAATCATCAACATCATGCAACTCGGGATGTTCTGTACCCCAAGACTGAAGCCATTGACAGCAAGACCCAACAGGGCAATGAAAGGATGAGCATAACACTAGAGAAATGGATGTGTATCAGAAAGTTTTGTGTACATGTAATTTTAAAATTAGAATGTGTGTGCATTGTGATCATCATAACTGGAATAGTCATAACTCTTTCATCAGGCTCTTATGACTTTAAGTAGACTCAATGCTTGGCTTTACATTTAATGTGAGTTTCTTTTGCACATAGCAAGAGTTTGAGTTTAACAAGCTGGTAGCACTTCAAGCAATCTATTCTGTAGCTTGGATACAGCAAATAGGTAATAGTTGTCCTGAGGATACTCTGCTAGCAGAGTGAAAAATGCACCTCGAACACCACAGCTATGCTCTCTTGGGGAAATTAAGCATTGCCTTCCATGAATTCAGGCTCCCAATCTGCAAATGGACATGGAAAATCAACCCCAGTATCAGGGTACTAAGACAGCACATACATCTGAAACAATAAAAGCTAAGAATTTCGTGCTTCTTTTTGTATGTAGAAGATGGCAAAAAGCAATGAGATATCATTTAGGGTCTCCCTCTTCTCCCTCTTACTGATTTATGTTTGGCTGAACTGTATTTAGAATTATGTTCCTTATATAGCTCTCCATTAAAAAGAAGTATGTCCTCTGAGTCCTAAATCAAATTCAGATACTATGGCAGATTTAATCATAAAGTATAATTTTGCAATCTCCTTCATGTACATAACTTGAATATATTTTTTTTAGCAGCATTTATTCTACTAATTTAAAAGCTAGTATACAAGATTACGTATTCGTGGCAGTAAACTGTAATTCTGAAGTCATTAGGGAATAGTTTGTGCTCAATACAAATGCTAATGTAGTTTCAACTTGATACAACCTTTCTAGATTTAAGTCATCAGCAAACTTCTGGACTATATCTAGATTTCTTTTCTGCATTAGTAACCTTGCTATTACAGAATTAACAATCACGAAAATCTATTTTTCTCAAAGAATAGAGTTTCCAATACGGCAATTAACAGTAACAGGAAAAATGTTTGTGAGAAATCTTCATTCATATGAACTATGAATACAAAAAAGACACTGTATTCCCGAACAACAACGGCAAAAACCCAGCAGGCAAATAATACTAAATGCTGTTGAGAAATGCTGACAAATCCACAATTATTAAATCGAACCACATTTGGCCATAAGTAACATATCACTCCATCAGTGACACTTCCTTATCAGATTTGTAACCATTTGTGCAGCCTCTAATCTCAAGCAAAATCCTGAACATCACATTGCATATGCAAGCTTCACATGTTTAATACGGTCCTTGGTTTCTTTTGTTTTTAAAGGCAGATGACAAAAAAATGCCTGTATGGAGAACAAATCCCACAGTAGCAAATACCTCACATAGTTTGGCAAGTGGACTTCTTTTGAGAGGTGTGGAAATTTTAGGGATGGCTGTAGTGGAGCATTGCCAATGACCTATGGTTAGGGAAATCCATTCATTTCTACATCTACTCATCCTATTGGAAAAGCAGCCCACATTTCTGTTATGCCAAAATGTGTGATGTTTTATGATATAAAATGCCTGTCCGTGAATCTACAAGCCAACCAAACCACAGACACTTCCCAATGCATTGTACTGCATTGTACTGCAGGCCAGCCGATGGTGATGCCGTGCAAATGCGAGGCAAGAGCAGAGCTGCAAAGTTTTGTCTGAAAATGGTACTATCACTCCTTCCTTCAATGCCAGCTGAAGAGGGCTGTCAAGTTAGGGAAGGAGAGCGCTCACAGAAGGACACTGTTACAACAACAGTGATGCTGAACACTTGCTTTCTAGGTACAACGTTAGGTAGAATATTTTGTTACTTCTGAAGGGAAAAGGTTGGGCATTTTAAACCCAAGATATCCCATACACCATCTCATCGTTTGCAGCAGCAGCCTCCATGTGGTGGGACAGGGATTTGGAGGACATCTCCCAGTGAGGACAGCTCCACACCATCCCTCCCTAGTTCCCTGGTGGAGGTCAGACACAAGCGCTCCACTTGCCACAGCCCTGGTCTATGGAAACATGGCTGTGCTGTGAGGTTCAATTATATAATCGCAGAAATAATTTTGTCTTGTTAATTGAAAATGACTATTGCTTTCTCTAGAAAAAAAAAGTCTAAACTACAGAAGCAGGGGTTCCAATGTATAGATACTGATTTATATTCACACAATCAGCCTCCTCCTTGTCTTATTATGAATATAATCCCAGGCATTCAGGATATTTTGTTTCCTTTGGAGAACAGACACAGACTTAAATGTCTGATGTTTTTTATGATAAACTACACAGGTGTAATTCTTCCTGCAGGCCCAGCAAAATTCATCTCGGATACTTTGAATGAATGTGACTGTATACACACAAAAAACCTCCAAATCTCAATCAGCCACAACACAGAGTCAGAATACAAGTGCCAAGGAATAGATGTGGGTCAGTAAAATGAAGGGGGGTCATGAGCAGCCTTCTTTGAGAGGCTGGTGCCACACCAGAGAGAGAAGCATGGCGCTGCAACATAGGGATGATTGCAGGGAAGAAGAAATGGTCAGGTTGGTAGGAGGATAGAAGTATGGAGAATGACATTACAGGATCAACAAAATCTTCCTCCACCTCCCACGCAGTGAATCACCTGCAGAGCTACACAAAACCGTCGAGATAAATTTCTTGCGTTTTGCATTGGCTGCTGAAATCTGAGCCACATGCTGAGTTTTTGCTCACCAAATTACCATTAGAGTAATGTAATTAACAGGGCAATGGAGAAAACAAGAATAAATCCTAAAAAATCTAATTGCATTGTCTCTATATAGAATTTTGAATGAACATATTATTACTAAATTAGCATACAGTTATTATTGCAGTGGCACTCCTAGGGCTCCAGTCTGCCAAGGAAGCATTGTCGGGGGTATGAAGGAAGACAGAGATGAAGGGTTGTCTTCATTATTAATCAGCTGAATATGGAGTTTATACAACCATGACAAATCCTTTGAGCAAAATCATTCTGCCAGTCAATACTCTACTTGCTAGTAAGAGCAATCATGTATGGACATAGTTTCTTCCATATTTTCTTAATTCTAAGATGATGACAGTTTCTATTGTCATAAAGGGAAAGCTGTTACTGCAGCATGCACTGAGCAACAACACTAAACATCATGAAGAAGTCAGGATTCCCCCATGAGGAAGAGTTTTCCCCTAAAATGTGCCATTTAATTGCACACACAACTGTGAAAAATAGATTACTGTGGTTTCCTTTTGCAGCATTGGTTAGGATAGTTCTGAGATGTTTGTCTGAAAACAGTACTCCATTTCACTGCTTCTTGCTCAGCAAAGATATTTGATTAGCAAGAACCATGTTTCTCCTGTGAAACGTAAAGCTGTATTTGGAATTAGGACCTTTTATATTAGTATGCATTAAAATCTGTTATTGATCTCCTAGAGGTGCTAATATAAGTGTCTTTTATAATACAAAACCAAATTAGATTCTGATCAGGTTCAAAGTGTTCAATCAAGGACTACCTAGCAGCATTTTTAAATGAAATGCAGTTTGTGTTTGGCATTTCAGATCAGCTATTTGATTGAAAGTCAGGAAGAATTCCCAATGATGTAGCATCTCTTCCTTTGCTGGGCATCTAAAACGCATCTAGCATTCAGCTGCTGCATAATGTTGACATACTGTTTTGTTCAGTCCAGAGCTCTTTGACATGTAATGTATACTACAGTGGCTAACTTAAAAGAGGCCACTGCAATACCTTAGCTTAAAGCACATTTGCTAAATGTTTTAAACTCAACTTCTTTATGACTAAAGACTGACATGTTCATGAATGGAATGCAAATGTGTAATGTACCTCTCCTTCTACTGATCATATTATGATAATACTAGTCTTCATAGTGAAGTGACAAAATAGGGGAAGATACAGTACAGTGACCTTTTGAGACCTCAGATAAGCTCAGGGAGGTGCTTATCTTGCACTCAGCAAGGTGTTGTATCTGTGGCCTTAAGAGAGGGACCTTGTCCTGAAAAGTTTACACTTTATACTGGAAAAGAGAGACATAAGGCAGATATAATATTTCTATCGTATCCACAATGCCAATACCAAACTGGGATATTTTCACCTCACCTAACTCCATACTCAAGTAAATCACCCTAGCGATCCATAAAGCCAATAGAGAGAAACACACTTTGAGGATGCAGTTCATCTCATCTCTGCTTTGCAGAAAGCCATCTTTAGTAGAAAATCCAAGGTCCTTTTGCCAAGCCTAAGAGCTGGATCTCCTGACTTCCCAGAGGTGCAGAGCCCGCTGTGCATGGGCATGTGAGGTAAGGGGAGCACCAGCACTGCTCACACATGGGACACGCTCACCTCAGGCATAGACATGGGTCTTGTTTGTGCTAGTGGAAATCAATGGCTTCACTCTGGGGTGAAAACCAGACCCCAGAGGCACTGGGTTATTGTCCTGGTTTGAGTTAGGACCAAACCAATTCTGTTCAGTGATTTTACTTTTCAGCTAAGTCTTTTCTAACTAACCGCACTTTCTGAAGCTAACAG